>PVKA01008646.1:0-63480 GCA_004027165.1 Ctenomys sociabilis
GAGGACGAGCTCGTGAGGACGCTGGCTGAGGACGAGCTCGTGAGGACGCTGGCTGAGGAGGAGCTCGTGAGGACCCTGGCTGAGGACGAGCTCGTGAGGACGCTGGCTGAAGATGAGGTCAGGGACGCTGGCTGAGGACGAGCTCAGGGACACCGTCCTCCTCGTCTCTGCCCACCAGCAGGACCTCCCGAACATCATGAATGCAGCTGAAGTCGTAGACAAGCTGGGGCTGCACTCTATACCACAGGAACTGGTACACTCAGGCCACCGGTGCCACAAGTGGGGACAGGCTCTATGAAGGTCTGGACTGGCTCTCCAATCAGCTCTGGAACCAGAAGTGAACCAGAACACCCTTTCCCTCACTTCCTCCTTCTCTGCCCTCCACTTTCCTCTCATCAAATGCTCCAACTCTGCGGTCCTGTGTGCCAGAAGCTGTCTCCATGGGTTGGTCACAGCGTGCATGCATCGTGCTGTGCATGTGCAGACACGACCCATAACCCGGGCTGTATTTAATGTAAATAGTTTCTGTTTCCACCGAGGCAGTTTCTGGTACTCCTATGCAGTATTACTTAGCTTTTTTATTGTAAAGAAAAAAACAACTCACTGTCAGTACTGAGAAGGGATTTGGGTGCAGTGCACCTGGCCTCCAGGAGCCACTGAGCTGTAGACTGGTGTCAGGATCCATTTGGTGGTTGGTGTATAACCCAAACTCGGTGCATTTTTAAAAATAATTAAAAATTACTAGGTGAGAACACTTGAACACACAGAAGAGAGCCTATTCCTAGTGCAGTTCACCTGATCATCAGATCAGCTGTTCCTCTGGGAACTCCAGAGAGGTGACAAGCAAATGCCTCCACTGCGTGGTCACAGTCGAGACCCTGTGGCCCGCCTGTCTTTGGGTCACCTGCATTCCATAGCACTGTGCTTGTGCTCATGCTCACATGGTCACCTCAGGTACCGGGGAGGGTTAACAAGGGTACATGGAAGAGGCCCACCCTCCCCCTTGGTCGGCTGCAGCTGGAGCGGCAGCCTATTCCCAGTGCCCATTCAGGACTTGCATTGGTCAAAGTCTGGGTCTCACCAGCAGGAGCATGTGCAAGCTGGGGGTGGTTGGTCCACTCCAGACCACAGTCCTGGAGCACACTCACCTCCATGTGGGAAGTAGCTTCCTCCCTCAGCCTGCAACGGTCAGATGTGCCATCAGAAAAAACGACCTCTCCTTTTTTTCTTTTGTATTTTAATAAACACTGAAGAAGCTGGAACTTAAATTTACCTTGGGAAACTTCAGAACTGGTTTATTTGGTGTTGCGGAACCTCTTACTGCTTTCAATACACAATTAGTAATCAAAATAAATAAATAAATTACATCATCAGTAAGTTTGTAGAAATATTGGTCATTATATTTAATCAATCACAAATTTTAAAATGATAAAACCATTATTATACCTAATAACAACATCAGTTTTGAAAATCACTCAAGAATTACAGTTTAAGAGCACTGACTGTTGGAATACTCAAATGACACCAAGTTACACACACAGGGATTATTTATGATGTGTGCGCTCTTTGATGACCAGCAGGAGTTTGCAAATGGAACTGACATCCAGGGTCGGGAGGAGCAGGACACTTCCAGCTGACTTAGGACTTGAAATTGAGAACAGCACCCCAGCTGGCACCCGCCTACTCAGCGCTGTTTTCTCTGCATGGATGTGGTTGTTCACATGATTGAGGTTATGTGTGTGTGGTGCTGTAGGAGGCAGTGACTTTCAGGGACGAGGCTATGGTCTTCAGTGAGGAGGAGCTGGGGCTGTTGGACTCTGCCCAGAGGAAGCTGCACCAAGACATGATGCTGGAGAACTTCAGGAACCTGCTCTCCGTGGGTGAGAACAGTATCCTGTGCATTGGCATGTGAGCAGCTTTATATTTTAGGAAGGGTCCACAGGGTGTTCAGGGTCTCACTACTAGATCACACTTTATAGTGATCTGCCTGTTTACAGCCTCCCAAGAGACCACCATGCCTAGTCTCAATCACTGTCTCAGTGTGCCCCAAGGGCAGGGCCAGCAGACAGGTCTAGGGAATCCAATCTTAGCCCTTGTGCCTATTTCCAGGTGCTTTAATCTGCTGAGCTATTTGTTTGGCCTATTTATTTATTTATTTATTTGACACAGAATCATAGTGATCCTCCTGTCTCAGCCTCCCCAGTGCTGGGATTATAGGTGTGCACCACACATGGTTTCAGGGCCAGCGCAGCATACAGCACTGGGGATCAAACCCGGGTCCTTGTGCTTGCCAGGCATGCGCTAAGATCACTGAGGTATCTCCTTGGCTAGTTCAAATATTTAAGATGTTAGGACTCTTGAAATGCATCACTGGTCTTGGGAATCTGAATTTCCTGATTTTTTTTTTTTTTTTTTTTTGTCAAATTGCAATAGAAACATCTTGGTGGCTTTAAATTCAGTTCTCAAATGATAATAAAGAGCAAAGTAAAAGATAATAGACATTAGAGAGATATCTTTTTCTCAAAGGAGAATGGGATGGAGAGATGGAAGAAGGGGAAAAAGGAAGGAAAGGGAATGTATAAAAGAGTTAAGATGTGTTAGGTGCACATACCAAGTCCACACAATGAATGTGAACACTACGTATTGATGTATTGCAGTTGTGTGCTAATAAGAGAGAGACAGAGAGAGGGGGGAGGGAGAGAGAGAGAGAGGGAGCACTCAGTGGTAAATAGAAAAGGCCTAGATCTCTGATAAAAGTGAAATAAGTTGGTGATTACATAATTACTACATAATTACTGCATTTAATGCAATGGAACAGGAACATAACAACTTCTTCCCAGGAACTGTGCACAGTGCAATAAAAATTATGCATGAAAACAAAAGATAGGTGGGAGAGATAGCTCAGTGGCATAAGCACCTGCCTGACAAGCTCAAGACACCAAAAAAAGAAAAAAAAAAAGAGAAGTAAATAATCACATCAGATCATTGGAGTCAGCTCTACATTTCTTTTTGTTACAATAAGCCACAACCAGAATTCTCAAAAACGTCACTTAGAATACACGGAGATTACGGTATTGGAATGGAAAGTTTTGCCTTAAGTGTGTTCATCTTACACGCCCAACCTTCCTTTAGCACAGTGCTCATTCCTTTGAACTGGACATGGTGCTACCGCCCAGAAGAGAAATGAAGCTGTGCATGATGGAGATAGGACAGCAGCCAGAGAGCTGGGCACTCAGGTGAGACCCTCCAGGGTCTGAGGTGGGCACTCAGGTGAGACCCTCCAGGGTCTGAGCTGGGCACTCAGGTGAGACCCTCCAGGGTCTGAGGTGGGCACTCAGGTGAGACCCTTTCTATTTACCATAATAAAGACAAATTTAACCCTGAATCCTGGCAGCATCAGCCTGGGTCCTCTCTTCTTTGCCACCTCCTTGGCTGCCCGCCTGCTGGGCTTATAGCTTTCATCACTCTGCTACCCTGCAATCGCTGTCCACTGCCCCACTTCTGTCACCATCTGGAATTATCTCCACACTCAGCCAGATCCTGGCAGTCAGAGCGTGTCAATCCTGGGCACAAAATCCTTCCACCACCACCCCCATCTCACTCAGATAAATCCAAATCTATCTAGGGAGACCCAGAGGATCTATCACCTATCACTCCCTGTATCAGTCTCTTCTAGCCACATGGGGGGACTTGCTGTTCCTTAGACACACCCACTGTCTACCATTGTATGGACAGACATCTCTATAAAAACCTAGATGATAATACAGTGCTACCTTGGTTCAGGAATGCTTTTGTTTGCAAACAATTTGCTTCAAAAACAAGCATTTGGAAGAATTTTGTTTGCAAACTGCATCAGGTGATCAATATAATCAGAGCCATCTATCCCATCCAAAAACAAACATGGTCATCTTTTCCAAAATCATTCAACAAATCTAGTTTTTGGACCAAGATTAGCTGTTTCACTTTACCACAGCAGTCAGCCAAATTAAGTGGAAGCTGTTATTAATTTTCTGATTTTTTTCAAAAACAATAGTTGCTGGTTGGGTTTAGATATAAGGACTTCATTGAAATGAAGGGGATTCTCTCAAAGCCAGCTGTGTGTGTTAAGTGGCTGTTATGGTTTCTGTCTAGTTGTCCCCCCAAAGCCTCATGCTGTCATTGAGGGCAGACTTCTAGAGTTTGTGATTAATTCATGGTCCAATGCTGGGATTATGAGTGCAAGTGCTACACCTGCCCTGGGGCAGATAACCCGGATGCACTATAAGGAAGGGAGAGAGGCCTGCTCAGCACTGGGGTAGTCACTGACCCTCCCTTTGCTCTTGCTGTTTTCCACTATCATGAGCTGCTGTCCTCTGCCCCGTGCAACCCTGTCTTCCAGCCAGCCAAGTATGGACTGAAACCTCCACAAACTGTGAGCTAAAGAAACCTTTCCTTCCTTAATTTTGGGCATCAGGTATTTTGTCCCAGCAATGAGAGAAAAGTAACTGGGACAGCAGCTGAACTCAGGGGATAGAGGCGTCATCTCAAGGACCACTGTCAGGACAGAGGCAATGCTGCTGTCTTGGTTAGTTTCCTCTCATTGCTGAGACAAAATACCCAATGTGCAGAATTAAGGAAGGCAAGGTTTACTCAGCTCACAGTTAGTAGAGGTTTCAGTCCATACTCAGCTGGCTCCAAGACAGAGTAGAAACTGGCAGAGGGCAGCAGTTCATGACTGCAGCAAAGGGCAAAGAGCAAAGAGCCAAGGGAGGAGGAGCAGCTCTGGCAGCTAGACAGCCTCTCTCCCCTTCTTACAGTGTAATGTAGATTACCCACCCCAGGGCCAAGATGTAGCACTCACATGTGGAACCCCAGCATTGGATCAAGAATCAATCACAAACTCTTCATGACTACATGAGGCTTTGGGAGGACAACTAGACACAAAACATACTGAAGACCCTATGTGGTACCACATGTGGGAACAATTTGAAAGTAAATCAACCAAAAATCAAGACATGACAATAAATCTTCTTGGTGAAAAGTACAAGGCTTTGCCCATGCAAGGGCAGGAGACTCCATTCAGATTTCTGAAGACGAGAACTGTATAATAAAGCTAAAAAGGAAGAGTTTCAACAGTATCAAAAATCAAGAGATTCCAAGTAGGATCACCTAAGATCTCTGGAGGAAAATTTATCCGAAAGAGCCACAGAATTATCAGGGTTGGAGTCAGTCAGGCGATGTAAGAATAAACTACAACTGTGCTGTGAGAAAGACTGCTTATCACCATGAAGTTGGGAAGTACACAGAAGCTGGAAAACTCAGCCACGGCAGTGGCAGAAAGTTTGTGACAAGGGCATCCCTGCAGAGTACAGTCTACTCAGGAGAGCAAATCCCTGAGAAGAATGCAAAAGGCTTCAGTGTCGGCTCTAATCTCGTACTTCCTCACCAGCCGCCCTCAGCAGCAAAGCTCTGTGTGTGTGCTGACTGTGGGAAGGGCCCAGTTTACAGCGCAGTGCTCCTCTTGTGGTAGTGTCCACACAGCCGGTCACTCCCAGAAGGACACATGTGGTGAGGGCTTTGGTCAAAGCTCACATCCGCCAGCTCCTCAGAGTCCACCCTGAGAAGCCCCACCGATGTTAGCAGTGCGCTCGGATCTTTAGTGAGATCTCTCTTTCTGGTCACAAACTTGTTCACCCAGAAGAGAAGCTGGATATGTATGACAGATGTGGGGAGGGCTCTGTGTGTAGTGTAAATCCTAACATTCGCTGTGAGGGGGGCACAGAAAACGATACAACATCAAGCTCATCAGAGAACTCACCCCATAGGGGGGTGTGACAAGATACTTGGTAAAAATTCTGGTCTTAAGCCAGGCATGGTGGTGCAGGCCTGTAATCCCAGCACTTGGAAGGCTGAGGCAGGAGGGATTTGTTGTGAGTTCGAGATCAACCTGAGCTACAAAGTGAACTTAAGGCCAGCCTGAACTGCATAGTGAGACCCTGTCTCAAAAAGACCAAAAAAAAATTCTGGTCTTCATCAGAGAGTTCTTCCTAGAGAGAAACCATATCAGTGTGAGGTCTGTGGAAAGGGCTTCAATAAAGCCTCAGATCGCGAAGCCCATCAGAGAACCCATACTGGAGAGAAGACTTACACGAGCGATTTGTGTGACAAGAACTTCAGCCATAATTCTCACCCTCAGGCCCATCAAAGGATTCACACAGGAGAGAAGCCCCAGAAATGTGAGAAATTTGGCAGTGGCTTTAGTCAGAGTTCTGGCCTTTGGGACCATCAGTGAGTCCGCATAGGGGAGAAACCCTAAAGCTATGGCCTGTGTGGGAAGAGCTTCCGACACATCTCACATCTACAGGCCCACTAGAGCATACACACCGACGAGAAACCACGTGAACGCTTTGTCTGCCGGAAGGGCTTTAGTAAGAATGTGTCTTCAGGTTCACCAGAGGCCACAGTCATGATAAATCTGGTATGTGTGTTATATCTGGTAAAGGTGTTCTTCAGGACTCATCCTCAGAAAGCCTGCACAGCAAGTATATTTCAAAAGTGTTGTGTTTCAAGAATTCATGAGTGAATGAAGTTTTTAAAAGTCATTTGAATTTTATTGGAGAAATTCTATTTATGTAACAAATATGACCTGTTTCAGGCAGATCCCGGAATGTTCTAGTTCTTTCAAGAACACACGGCAGAGAAACCCTCTAGGAACAGAAGAATGACAATTTCAGTCAGAAATCCAGGTGTCAGTAGTGCACACCCAGAATCCCAGCACTTAGGAGGCTGACACAAAGGATTACTACAAATTCAAGGCCAGCCTGGGCTACAAAGTGAGTTCAAGGCTGGCCTGAACTGCATAGTGAAAAATCTTTCTCAAAAAGACAAAATAACCCAAGCCGGGCGTGGTAGCGCAGGCCTGTAATCCCAGCACTAGGGAGGCTGAGGCAGGAGGATTGTTGTGAGTTCGAGACCAGCCTGAGCTACAAAGTGAGCTTAAGGCCAGCCTGAACTGCACAGTGAGACCCTGTCTCAAAAAGACCAAAAAAAAAAAAAAAAAAAAGACAAGATAACCCAAAGAATTTCAGTCAGAACCTTCACACTCAGTAAAGATTACACAGGAGAGAGGGCTTACAAATGATAAATAAGGTCAGGAATTAAAAAAAAAAAAAGGGTGGGACCTGAACTTACACTGAAATGCAAGCTCTTTGGGGGGCAGGATCTATCTACTGTGGTGTGCGCATGGTGCTGAGCCAGTGCCTAACAAATAGAGGAGTCCTGGAGTTAAGTTGGAAAAGAGGGAAAATGCATTATTAAGAGAACAGATACTTGAAAACCTACTGAACTGAACCCCATGGTGTCACAATAATTGTACTAGGGAAAGGATTCTTTTTTCTTTTGAGACAGGGTCTCACTATGCAGTTCAGGCCATCGAATTTGCCAGAAGGTGCTTATGCCTCTGAGTTATCTCCCCAGCCCCAGGAAAAGAGTTCTTAAAGAAGCCTTAAAACTAAATGCAGGGGCTGGGGAGATGGCTCAGTGGGATAGTGCTTCCCTGGCAAGCACAAGGGCCTGAGTTCAATCCTCGGTTCTGCAAAAAAAAAAAAAAGTAAATGCAGGCCTGGCTCCACGTGCTGCCCTGGCCCCGCCTTCAGGTGTGCTGGAGTCCGGCCGGGCGTGGAGGCGCATTCCTGTAATCCCAGCACTAGGGTGGCAGAAATCAGGAGGATCACTACAGGGCTTATAAAAAAAAAAAAAAAAGAAGAAAGAAAGGAAATGCAGAGAGGGGCCAGGAAGATAGCTCAGAGGCATAAGCACCTAAGGTGCAATCCCCAGGGTACCTTGCCAGCTCTGTTCCCAGGGATGCTTAGATTGGGCGTGGTGGTGCGTGCCTGTAATCCCAGTGCTTGGGAAGCTGAAAACAGAAGAATCACTATCAGAAGAGTCCTATCTGTGTCGTGAGACCCTGTAGACCCTGTACTAAATACATGTTAAAAAAAAAAAAAAAGATTTTTGCAGTTCGATCCTGCTTTCTGTTCAGCTTCATTTTTAGAGCAGTAATAAACTAAAGTGTTTATTTCACCAGCCCGACATGGTGGCACACACCAGCAGCTCAGCACTTGGAAAGCTGAGTCAGGAGGATTACCTTGAGTTCAAGGCCTGCCTAGGCTACATAGCAAGACCCAGTCTCAAAAACAAACCAAAATATTAATGAAATATTTATCTTATCATTCCAAGACTTCCTTTGTAGAGTATATCATTAATTGTATTTAATATATGTTTTGCTCTCTCTGTATGGGGGTCTTTTGTGAAAGAAACAGATTTTAGTTCTATAAACCTTGATGAGAAAAGACTATGCATAAGAGGGGACCCTTATATTGCATTCTGGATGTGGAATTGAGGTGTTAGGTGCTGAGTCCACAGGGGCAGGGGCAGCTCCAGCTCGAGCCTGGACCACGTGGGTGAGCACCCCACCCCCAAGGTAGCTGCCCTTTCCAATGGCGCTTCTAGGTGCTGGGTTTCACAGCTTCTGCCCGAGCACTGGGGCTGCGCTAGGGATCTTTACTGCGTGGCTGCCAGTGAAATGATTCTTGCTGTGTGGAGACAGGAGGATCAGTAGGAAGCTGAGGCATGAGGGTTCTCCATTTATGCTCAGATTGGGCACTTCAGCAAGGCTCTGTCTTGCAACATAAAAAAGGCTGGCAATGTAGCTCAGCACAAAGCTGCTGGGCACAATCCTCAGTGCTGCAAAACAAACAGGAAGTGATGCTTCAAACAGCGGAGTGGTGTGGCCTCAAGCAGAGTCCGTGGCTGCTTGCTAACAGAGGCAGTGACAGCTGGGGATGCACAGCTGCCCATGACACCTGTGCTCCACTACAGCCATGGTCTGTAGTGTTTGTCAGTGCTGCTGCGGATTCCTACCAGCCATAGAACTAGAAATCGGAGTCTTCCCATTGGTCCAATCAGAGTTAACTGCCTGGACTGTGGGCCAAGGGCCTTGTAGGTGGGGCACGCATTCATATTGCCTGGGTAAACTCAAAGAGAGTGATGCGTGGCTGACCCACCGGCATGTGGCACACACTCCGGCTGCCCCGCACAGGTGGCAGTGCCCTGTGAAGAGCCTTGCAGTCTGCGAGCTACACCAGGAGGCAGTGTGGGGGCAGAGACTGAGATGCCCTGCAGAAGGGTTGCTTCAGATGTGAACTCAGCTGCTTTACAGCCGTCCTGACCCATCTTCCCAGGCAGAGGAGGCACCAGGGACCCCTGGCTTGAGCCCAGTGCCACAGTGTGAAAGGACAGGGAGGGAGACGGCACCTACCCTGCCTTACCTGTGCCCACAAGGAGGCTGAGCAATGGCTTTGATGGCTCCAAAGCTCGAAAGCCCTGCGTAACATGAGCGGCTTAAGGAACACCGCTGCTGGCCGGTGCGCCGAGGCCTTATGCTCAAAGCCCAGAGCCACAAAAATACGGATCTGGTCACTGTTGATTTTCTGCAGTGGGTCGAGAATACTCAGGTCACTTTAGATACTATAGTGAGAGGCTGCTGCCTACTGAGAGCGCCCCCTGGGACCTTGAGGAGTTTTGTGAACAAAGGGTAAAAACAATCAAGGTGAGGAATTAAATGAGAAGGAAAGATAATAGCTTTTGTAACTAATGTGGTGCACAAAATCCGACAAGAAGTAACTGCAGCAAGGGCTGGGACTATAGCCCTACCCTGCACAGCGCCTGCCTGACAGCTGTGAGGCCCTGAGTTCGGTACCTGGTACCACAAAAAGACAAAGTGACTGCACTGTTCTGGAGAGGCTGCCGTAGGCCTGGCTGCAGCCTGGATGCTGGAGGCAGCGCTGCCTCCCCCTCCGTCCCGTCCCTGCCCCTGCGGCTGCCTGGAGGGTTCATGCCCTGGGATTCTCACCAGAAGTGCAGCGGGGAATGTAGCCTTAGGCAGCTAGGGCCCCAGGGAGGAGAGGGAAAAACAGAACTAGGATGGGTGGGGGTGGGGGAATGGTAAAGAGGTATGTTTATATAACGATTCTACATAAAATTATTGTAGATTTAGATAAACAAGTTAAATTTCCATTATTTGACCCAATCGGAAATCCAGAATTCACTAAACAGGATTTGCACAACAGCAAAAATCAAAAGGGTACCGATTGGCTTTTGCTCCTCTACAGCATACATTGCAAATTCGGCGTGATTTAAAATTCACCGGCATTTCTCAGTCACAGTGCTCCTTGCCCCACAGTATCCCAGGGTGGGCACTGACATGCTGATACAATAGATGAAGCATCTTTGGCTCTTGTAAATCGCTTGGCTAAAAGGGGACCCTGTGAACTGGGTGCATGACTCACTGGGAGAGTGCTTGCAAAGCCTTGTTTTAATTCCTGGTTCCACAAAAATACAAGAAAGTAAAAGGGAATCTCTGTATCCCCCGTTCAAATAGTTAATGTGGTCCTATGGAAGTTCAAATAGGGCCTTCAAGGACTAAAATTTATGTAAAACTTCATATGTATATATTTGGTGCAGGGTGTTCAGAGTCTCACTACGTAGATCAGACTTGTAGTGATCCTCCCGTTTGCAGCCTCCCAAGAGCTGGGATTACAGGTGCATGACACCAGGCCAGTCTCAATTGCTGTCTCAGTGCCCCCCAGGGGCGGGGCTAGCACAGCTGGGGATCAAACCCAGGCCACTGAGATCTGCCTCCTAAACAGGCACTTTAGTCCCTTGAGCTGTCCGGCCAGCCCTACACAAAACTTTAAAGAGTGATTGTTTCATTCCTTTTCCAGTTAGGAACCCAATTTTGTCTCTTAACCTGGGAGAAGGGGGCTGGGGAGCTAGCTCAGTAGAATAAGCGCTTGCCTGGCAAGCATAAGGTCCTGAGTTCAAGGTCCCCAGTACAGAAAAAAAAAAAAAAAAAAAAAAAAAAAAAAAAAAAAAAAAAAAAAAAAAAACCTGGAAGAAAAAATGCTTCAGTCCTATCTGTTAAGCCTCTCATACCTGTTAACAGACCTTCCCCCACAGCCACTATACTTCAGTTTTTAGTTATCCAGATAACAGTTCCTGTTCCAGTTTCGGTTTTCTCCTAGAAACAGCTGGCCCCCGTGATGCACAGGGCATAAGCCAATCCCACTGACAAGCGTTCTGATAGAAGCCCTAGACCACCAGAGGTCAGGGCCTGATATTTCGGGAGTGACCCCAATCTGTGCCCCCGTCTGTGTAAATACACCTGCCTCCAAAGCCTGGGCGCTGTCTCGGTGTTTGTGCCCGACACTGCACACCCGAGACCGGATACTTGAAAGCTGCCGACTGTGCCCCAGGCCACAGCAGGTCGCTGTCCAGCTGCTATAGCTTTGGTGGAAGTGCTCTATGCTGTGCCTATTTCAACAGCCTCCCGGCCAAACTTAAGTTCACTTCCAGAGGAGCTCAGCATACCTCACCTCAGGGAGCTGCCCTTCAATGAAGTCTTGGGCCAGAAGACCTGAACTTCACCTTGCTTTTCTCCAGGAGCACTAGTGTGACGCCACACTGACATCCTTTGCTAGGGAGGTTTGCTTTACACCAGTCCAACATCTTGTACTGTAGTCCTGCGGAGGTTCCAGCGACCAGATTGTCCTCCTTTATGAATTCTACTCAGTCCTATGGACGCTGTTCCTCATACACCAGCCCACCTTAAATGGGGTTCCCCTTAATAATGGGCTGCAACATGTATCCAAATTAAATCATCAGGTAAGCAATCCACCACATTATTAGTGACTCCCACCCCAGGTTAGGGTTGGATGACTTAAACTCTGTACAGCATCCCCTGACTGCAAACAGGTGCCACTCGTCTCTACACACACCTCACCAGACTGTGCCCTCCACCACTCTACTCTCCTGTCCCACGGAAGGGAAAAGCTAAAGCACCATTTATTGTCCAAATCAATGTTCTTTAGCTCACTTAACACTTGCAGTGCCACTACGCTGCTGTCAGAGACCTGGCAGAGTTTCAGATCTGTGCGCTTGAGTGATGCGTGTGGATGGAAAATCTGGTCATGGGCTGGCCTATGAGGGCTCCTTCACTTCTACATTCCTTTTTTCCATCATTTTAAAAAAACATTGCTCAGTGTAACTGACATGTTACTTTTTCAAGGCTCCAAGTTTCCATTACCTCCAAGTTTCCAAAATGTGTCGATAAGCCATCGCAGGGCTGACTGTGCGGACCATGTTTCCAGCTCCTGCAGACTTGGCACTCTAATGTCTGAACGTCTATATACGCCAGCGCCCAGCCCGACCCTTCAACAGAATGCGCCCATCCCATTGTTCAAGCTGGAGGCCTTTCCTATTTTTTTCATTCTCCTTTGTTAAGGGCCAGTCTGTTCTTTGTCACTTTGTCAGTTGAATTCACTTGCTATTTCCTCTAATTAAAGCTTTTTCCTGTTTTGTTTTTTTAAGTAGGGACTGGGGGAATAACTCAGTCACCTAAGCCCCTGCCTGGTAAATGCAAGGTCCCAAGTTCGACCCCTAGTACTGCCAATACATATATATACTCAGACACTTTGCTCTAGACCATCAGTTGTCAGGCCCAAGTCCTTTGGGTGGGCTTCCTGCTGTCCCTTCCACAGGAGCCCTCTTTTCTGCGCATGCAGAAGTAGCAGCTGGCCAAACCAGGCCTTGCTCCACCCCACCTCCTGTAGCAAGCCTAGGCTC
The DNA here is from genome assembly GCA_004027165.1 of Ctenomys sociabilis. Classification (NCBI taxonomy): domain Eukaryota; kingdom Metazoa; phylum Chordata; class Mammalia; order Rodentia; family Ctenomyidae; genus Ctenomys; species Ctenomys sociabilis. Next base: position 12,664 of record PVKA01008646.1, read on the forward strand.
TGGGCTACTGCTGATCACTGCATCCCAGACAGCGAGGCCAGCCCTGCACCTCAGAGCCCACTTGTGTATTCGAGCAAGCCCACCCTAGTGTGTGCATCCTGCCTTGCTTGTTCCCCGTGGAAACCACAGTAAGGATTTTTGCCTACTGTCCCACTGTCCCACAGCTGACCCTAAAGCTACATGCACAGCTCTCCCTCGATGCACCTCCCCTTGCTCTTGGAACTATAATAAACTTCAGCAGCCATGGGCTCCTGGTCTACAGTCCTTGTCAGATTCCATTTATTCCATTACTATGCTGTGTTTTAAAACAGGTGACGTCACACACAGATTTCAATCTGTACAACTCAATCTCACTTAAACACTTAACTTGCAGCAAATCCAAGTTATGGGATAGTCTGCCAGAAAAATAGCCTGCACTCTTTCAAAAATGGCTACTTTGGGCCGGTGAGACAGCTCACTGGTCTGAAGCGCCTGCTTAGGCAAGCATGCAGGACCGTGGTTAGATCACCTGCACCATAAGCCTTGCGAGCCCCACCCCCAGGGCGGGCTAAGCAGGCCACAAAAAAAAGAAAAGAAAAAAAAAAACCTATTTTGGCTAGGGAGACAACTCAGTGGTTTAAGCACCTGCCTAGCAAGTGCATGGACCTCAGCTTGATCCCCAGCACTGCATGCCATGGTAGCTCCTGAATCCCAGGCGTGTTGGGCTGGCCACTGAAACAGCATGGTGGCTCCTGCCTACGCCAGCATTAAGGTGGCTACAACAGGAGGATCACTATGGGTCCGAGCTGCGTAGCAAGACCCTGTACCAAATAAGTAAATGAATACACTTAAAAAAATATTTTTAAGGGGCTGGGGAGATGGCTCAGTGGAATAAGTGCTTCCCTGGGAAGCGCAAGGGCCTGAGTTCTAATACCTGGTTCTGCAAAAAAAAAAAAATTATTTTGAATGCTTATTTTGACAAGCTGGCCGAGCCCCCATGGCCTGCTGAGACTGGGCATGGTGGCACACATATAATCCCAGCATTTGGGAGGCTGAAAACAGGAAAATCACTACGAGTCCAATCTGTGTGTGTGTGTGTGTGTGTGTGTGTGTGTATCCTATTTTATGGAAGACAAAAATATTGTCTTCATAAAATAGATTAAGGACTGAATAAATGGAAATTTAAATGCAGGGCAGGTTGGATCTTGAAACAGAAAATGCTATAAATACATCGTGGGACAACCGCATAACCTGAGTAACTGCAGATTAGGAAAGGTCTTTGGTGACTGCTGCCAGACACTGACTGGTCTGCATGGATGATGCCAGCACTTGGGCCTCATGCGTACCCTCGGCCTTCAGCTCCCAGCCCTTGACTCCAGAACTGGAAGAAATCAATTTCTGTTCTGTATGAATTAGCCCGTCTTGGGGATTTTGGTATAGCACTACAAAACAGACTGAGACACAGTCAAAGCTTTTCTTAAAGAAGCTAGATGGAGAGCCGGGCGTGGTGGCGCATGCCTGTAATCCCAACACTCGGGAGGCTGAGGCAAGAGGATTGTTGTGAGTTCGAGACCAGCCTGAGCTACAAAGTGAGCTCAAGGCCAGCCTGAACTGCATAGTGAGACCCTGTCTCAAAAAGACAAAAAAAAAAAAAAAAAAAAAAGAAGCTAGATGGAGAACTACACACAGAAGAGGAATCTGACTGAAACTTGAGTGAAGAAACCAATTAACAAGAATTAAGTTTACTAAGAAATTCTCATAAGTAACCACTTTTAACATTTTCAGTTACAATAAAACCAGACCTTAAGGAATTAGGGCATCCAAATTCTAATATAAAATGCAGTGTCATGTTAATAAAAAAAGTGCTTTTCGGTCTATAAAGTACAAACAATACTAAAAATTACACTATACACAACTGATATACTGTACAAAGTACTGAGGCTGTGATGGGTGGGAGAGACTTGCAAGTCTTCTGTCCAAATTTTACTACTGTGGATGGCAGAACTTTTTATGCCTACTTCCTGAATCTGTCACTAAGGCTACTTTCAGGATTCCTTCCAAATATAAATCAGTAAGTATAAGGTAGGAAACTGACTAGCATCTTTATATATTGATCCTAGGTATAGGGATTTTCTACACTTTCTTCAGAAACTGCTGGGCCCTACTGTGAGCCGAGTGCAGCTCTGCACAGCAGAGACACAGTGAGAACCTCCCTAAGGGGAGTGACACTTCCATTAACATCAGTTCTGCAAATCATACTTTTGTTAAAGTCCTGCCCAGAATCTTCATTTATAAGGCCTCTCTCCCGGTATATTCCTTTTTTTTTTTTTTTTTTTTTGAAAATAGCGTTTGTTTAACAACTTTCATTGCAGAGAAAAATATTCAACAAATTCATATCAAAGTTCAAGTATTAGTTCCATGTCCCATATTTGATTCTATGATCTTCACAGGAAGGTCTTCTGCAACAGAATATGCTCCTATACAGCTGAGACATTTAAGGCGACTTAATTTTTTTACCATTATTCCATTGCAAACTCCCAGTGTAATCCCACATAGAAAGTCAATCTTCATTGTAACCGGTCAAGTCCAGCCTCAACCTCTTTTCCCTGCCCATCTCCTGGTACCATTTATTTATTTATTTTTATTTTAGGGAAGGGTCTACAGGGCGTTCAGGGTCTCATTACTAGATCAGACTCGTAGTGATCTGCCTGTTTACAGCCTCCCAAGAGCTGGGATTACAGGTGCACATCACCACACAGAGTCTCAATTGCCATCTCAGGGTGACCCAGGGGCGGGGAAAGCATGGCAGGCCCGGGGATCAAACCCCTGGCCCCTGCACTTTAATCCACAGAGCTATTTGGCCAGCCCTTCCTGGTACATTCTGACAAATGTTAAGTTTCTTTTATTGTACCACATCCTAAGAATGGTGATATTATGAAAATCTGGTATAAACACCAATCACATTTATAGCACAAATAAGTTTCACGTTAAAAATAACATTTGTCAGGAATAACTAAATCATGGAAGCACAGCATTTAAGGACCTTCTGAATTCGGAAGTCTTCCCATAGTCCAACAGGGCCTTCTAAAGGAGACAAATGCTACTGCACACCTCAAATTCTACAGGTTCCCTCCAGTGTGGACCCTCTGATGGTAGACAAGATGTGACCTCTGACTAAAGCCCTTACAGCAGATGTCACATATGTAAGGCCTCTCTCCAGTGTGGACCCTCTGGTGTGTGTGGAAATGTGAGGCCTGACTGAAGCCCTTCCCACACTGCTGACATGTGTAGGGCTTCTCTCCAGTGTGGACCCTCTGATGAGCACTGAGACCTGCACTCCAACTGAATTCTTTCCCACACTCCTCACACTTAAATGGCTTCTCACCAGTGTGGATGATTTGGTGGACTTGAAGATTTGACCTCTGGCTGAAGGCCTTACCACATGTGTCACATTTATAGGGTTTCTCACCAGTATGGACTCTCTGGTGGGCTTGAAGGTGTGAAGCCTGGCTAAACCTCTTCTGGCATGCATTACATTTGAATGGTTTTTCCCCAGTGTGGACACTCTGATGAGCTTGAAGATTTGAGGCCTGACTGAAACCCTTACCACATTCCTCACACTTATAGGGTTTCTCTCCTGTGTGGACTCTCTGATGATTGTGGAGATTCAGGCTCCAATTGAAGCGCTTCCCACATACTTCACACTTGTATGGCTTTTCTCCAGTGTGGACTCTCTGGTGGGCTTGAAAATAGGAACTCTGGCTGAAGCCTTTACCACACACATTGCATCGAAATGGTTTCTCTCCCGTGTGGACCCTCTGATGGCTCTGGAAACTAGAGGCAGAACTAAAACCCTTCCCACACTCTTCACACTTATATGGTTTTTCTCCTGTGTGTACTCGTTGATGGCTATGAAGATTAAAGCTCAAACTGAAGCACTTCCCACACTCACCACATTTGTATGGTTTTTCTTCAGTGTGGACTCTCTGATGGGTATGAAGGTTTGAGCTACAACTAAAGCGTTTGCCACAATCGCCACATTTGTATGGCTTCTCTCCAGTGTGGATTCTTTCATGAGCTTGAAGATGGGATCTCTGAGTGAAGCCCTTCCCACACACCTCACATTTATAAGGTTTCTCTCCAGTGTGAACTCTGCAGTGAATGTTAAGGTCAGTGCTACGACTGAAGCCCTTTCCACAACTGTCACACCTGTAGGGCTTCTCTCCTGTGTGAATAGGCAAATGGGCATATAGATGTGAGCTCTGATTGAAGCTCTTGCCACACTCAGGGCATGTGTAGGGCTTCTCCCCTGTGTGGACTCTCTGATGAGTCTGCAGATTAGAGCTCTGACTGAAACCTTTACCACACTCATGACACCAGTAGCGCTTCTTCCCTATGTGACCATTTCGTGGGACAGGAAGACTGTAACTGGCGTTCTCCTCAGACTTACTGCACACAGGGGACACCTTTCCCAAGTGTACCTGCTGATGAAGTTCAAGACCAGAGATGTCACTGAAAGCTGCTCCACATTCGCCACACTGGTACATTCTCTGACCCAGGTAAGCACAATGCTCGCCAAGTGAGGACACCTTTAGGGTGTCCATCCCACAAGCGCTGCTGCTGTTGGGTGCCTCCATTTTGTGCACTACAGAATCATCACAGCGGTGGGAAATGCAACTTAAAATGTCAACACATGGAATCAAGATACAGAATTTGCTTTTCATCTGAGCTGGCTTACAACTTTTCTGATAGTTCTGTGTCTCACCAAGATATATTTCACTCCAGGGACTCAGAGTTCTTTCAGTTGGAAATTCTTGATTTGCAGTAACATCAGAATGATCCTCTAGAAGAGTCACAAGACAGCTGTCCTCTACAGATGCCGGACAAGATTCTCCCGCTCCCAGATGGCAGGAGGAACCATACTGTTTGGGGACCCAAGAACTCATTCCTTGAATATTTATGATGGAGTCTTGACTTTGGGTTAGTTTGTTTAGAAGGTGTCTCTTGATTTGCCAACGTGAAAGCTCTTCCAGTGAAAGACATCTCAACCCCACTTCACGAAGAATCTCCATTTTGTTTTGATTCCTGCTTTCTGAAAGTAAAAAAAAAAAGGAATTGGATCAGGTATAAAGCTCAGACACACCACCTAGCCTGGCAAGCAAAAGGTCTTGAATTTAATTCCTGGTACCAAAAACCAAACCAAACCAAACCAAAAACCAAAGAAACGAAAAAAGACAAAAAGAAGAAATTAAAGACAGAAAGTGACATTAGCAAGGATGTAATTGGGAAGCTTAAAGTCTTTATTTCCCTTTAAAAATATTTTTTAAAAAACTATAGAAAAGCTAAAATAAATTTGTAGGAACTCTGAAAAAGGCTTACAGGAACAAAGAAAACATTGAATCAAGAAAGAACCGAAGGGCCAGGGAGATGGCTCAGTAGAATAAGTGCTTCCCTGGCAAGCACAAGGGCCTGAGATCAAACCCTGGTTCTGCCAAAAACAAAACAAACCATAAACTATGAAAAAAAAAAAAAGAACCAAATCAAAAATAGAAATTTGGAATCAGCCCTGATGAGGCCTTAAAGTCTTCTCTGAGTGTCCTGATGGGCCTGTTGTGCTTTTCTCCACTGTTCAGCCTACTCAGCTACTTTTCATGGTCTTCATGTGGTGTGGGCTAAGGGAACCAGGGTCTGGCTCCCTCCCTCATGCTGGAGAGAGCAGGGACACGTTACTTGTACTACTGTAACCTGTGGGGGGGTGTTATATGAACTCACAGCCAGGATGAGAAGACCCACTAGGCAGCAAGAGTGGACAACACTCAGCAAAGAGCAGATGAGCTGCAGACTTACAGTGACCCAGGGCAAGAGTAGGTGTGGGAATGGAATGAACACCAAAGACCCCAAGAAGCTAGGGTCTGCCTCTGAGAAATTAAAACCTTTAAAAGCATCTACATGAAAGAGAAAGATGGAAAAACAAATACCCAGCTCAGGCAAGACACAGGCCAAGGAAATACTGGAGATCTTAGCTCTCCCCTGGGTAGACCTCATAGTTCGAAACACACTTTATCAGTCAGTGAAGGTCCTCCCTGAAAACAGGAAGAAGGCGAAGACTGGGAAAAGTGGACTTTTTTCAAATGCTTAATCATTAACAAAAGTTCCAAAAACATACAAAGAAACTTGGAAAGAAAACTCAAGAGTGCAAAATAAAATCTCCAGAAACCAACCTAAAGCAGCACTGGACTCTGACTTAAATGACAATGATTCAAGAATTACTTTAAATGCTCAATGAGGTACAGAATACTGATGGCAAATAAAATGACAAAACTATCAATAGAGATGGAAAACAGAAAACTTAATAAAGCAGAAATTTGGATGATGAAAAATATAATGAAAATTGAAATGGGGGGTGGCAGGGAGATGGCTCAGTGGGATAAGCACTTCCCTGGCAAGCCCAAGGGCCTGAGTTCAATCCCTGGTTCCACCAAAAAAAAAAAAAAAAAAAAGAAAAGAAAATGGACTGAAGATCAAATTTGAAAAGTTTAAAAAGTTTAATGGGCTGTCATCAAGCAGATGGTGAACACACAAGGGGAGTCTCAGAAGAGGGGAATATGAAAGTTGGAAACTCCCACACTAAAGAAAAGAAATGAATATGCAAATCCAAGAATCTTAAACTCTAAGAATAAACCCCAAAAGATTCACATTGAAACACAATGAAACCACCACAGACAAAGACTTGCAAAAGCATCATAGGAAAAGAGACTCATCACATACCAGGGATCCTCAGTAAGATTATGATTAGATTTCTCAGCATAAAACTTGCACACCAGAAGATAATGATTTAAAAATCCTGACAAAAAAACAAAACTGTCAACCATGAATATTTCATCCAAAAAGACTTTGAAAAGGAAAACAGCCAGGCATGGTGATGCAAGCATATAATCCTACACTTGGGAAGCTGAGGCAGGAGGATCACCTAGAGTTCAAGGCCAGCCTAGGTACACAGTGAGTTCTATGCCAGCCTGCAACACATTGTGAGACCATCTCAAAAACAGAAGTGTTGGGGGGAGACGCATACTCAGATAAACAAAGCCTAATGGAGATGTTTACCACAAGCCCTACACTATAAGAAATGCTAGATGGGCTGGGGAGATGGCTCAGAGGAGTAAGTGCTTTCCTAGGAAACACAGGGCCTGAGTTCAATCCCCAGTTCTGAAAAAAAAGAAATGCTAGATGAAGTCCGTCAAATTCAAAGGATGCTGAATGTTAACTCAAAGCCCTAAGACAACAAAGTTCTACACTAAAGATAAATCTTCAGGCAAATACAAAACCTGTACTATAATTTGCCTCAGTTTCAACTTAAATTTTGTTATAGGATTTGTAAGATTAAAGGAATCACGCAGCAAGCAGATATGAATACAGAACAGGAGTTTATCTGGTGGTCAGCTGGTAGCTGTTGGGATTAGTGACTCCATGGACATGACATCTGCAAAGATTCAAGATATAAATCAAGTATGTAAAAGAAATCTGAAAGTTTGGCTGCACCTAATGTTGGTATTGATGACAAATACTAGCTGATCCTTGAGAACTACGGGGCTGACACTGATAGGACTTCAAAGCTGTCTGTGAAGCAGATGCACAATCCTCCTCTGGCTCGACTCCAGCCTCCCACTGCTGGGAAGCTCCTGTGGCTGCATCAGCTCTTCCACAGAACCCAGCAACCCTGTGGCTCTTCCAGCCACACCCGAACGTGTTAAGGATGCCCGAGGCAAATCAGGGTGGCCAGGGTCCTCCCGGAGTTTGAGGTTGTCTACCACAGGGCATGGCTTCAACAGGTGAACCCCTAAAGGGTGTTCTGTAAGACTGTCCATACACCGGGGTCCCCCTAACATTTGTCAGGGCTGTGCCTGTAGGATGTTGTACTTACAGACACTTTGTGAATCACCTGGTTCAATCTAGGGAATCGACTGGGTGCTATATTAAAACATGCTCGCCGGGCGTGGTGGCGCATACCTGTAATCCCAGCACCCGGGAGGCTGAGGCAGGAGGATTGCTGTGAGTTCGAGCTCAGCCTGAGCTACAAAGTGAGCTTAAGGCCAGCCTGAACTGCATAGTGAGACCCTGTCTCAAAAAGACAAAAAAAAAAAAAAAAAAAAAAAAAAAAACATGCTCATGGAGGAAAATGGTTATTAATTTAAAAAATTAATTTTGGCAAAAGTCTTAAGCTAGGTAATAGAAAATCTTTTTTATTTTATAAACACCTAAGTGAGAAAATTCTGTTTATTGTTTCCCCTACCCTATTGGTTAGGTTTCTTCCTTTTTAAAATGCAGTGAGACTGGGCATGGTGGTATGTGTCTATAATAAATAAATAAAATAAAATGCTGGCCAGGGAGATGGCTCAGTGGAATAAGCGCTTCCCTGGCAAGCGCAAGGGCCTGAGTTCAATCCCCGGTTCCGCAAAAATTTAAAAAAATAAAAAATAAAAAATAAAAAAATTAGTGTGCCAGGAAGATAGCTCAGGAGAGTAAGCACTTGTCTGGCAAGTGCAGGGTCCTGAGTTCAAAACAAAAAAATAAAAAATAAAATAAAATAAAATGCAGTGATATCTGGAATGTGTTGGTAAATGCCTACATATCTGTTAAAGAAAGTCTTACGTTGTCTTTGGCTGTTCTAGTAGTTAATCTAGCTAAATCCTACTTATACTTATATTTCCTTGTTAGTCATTACAGGCTGTAAAGAAGGTGTATCTCCATAGCTGCATAAATGCATCTCTAGATGATGGAAAACTGAATTTAGAAGGCTCTGTGAAACTTCTATTAGGAATGTAACTGAAATTATCATGGGCTAAATGGATTTTGAGAAGTCTCCATTACTGCAGTGTCCACTTATCTACCAAATGTGAGGTTCATGAATAAAACATTTTATGAAAACAAAAAAAGATTAAAGCACACAAAAATTTGAAGTCCATTTGAACTATACCATATAGAAAGATGCAATCTGCTGACATCAGTAACATATAGTAACATTTTGTACTATAGTGTACATAAATGTTGAATGTGACTCTTATGATGCTTTATGTAATCTTTATGATCACAACAAAATAGCTACAGAAAACAAGACCAAAGTTTGTATTAAGAAGGAGAGAGAGTGAGTCAGTAAGTGAGCCCAAGCCAGGTATGGTGACATATGCATATAGTCCCAGCACTCAGGACTCTGAGGCAGGAAGACTGCTGTGAGCCTGAACCCTGGGTGGACTATAAAGCATGAACTTGTCTCAAAAATAAATAAATAAATAAAGGCACTGAGGAGATAGCTCAGCAGTTTAGGTGCCTGCCTAGCAAGCACAAGAGCCTAGGTTCGATCCCTGGTACTGCAAGCAATGCCGAACCCACACCATGCCAGTCACTGAAACCAGGTATGGTGGTGCACACCTATAATCCCAGCACTGGAGAGGCTGAGACAGGAGGATCACTATGAATCAGAGCTGTGTAGTGAGACCCTGTATCAAATAAATAAATAAAAATTAACAAACAACTACAAAAGTCAGAAACAAAAAATAACCAAACAGAACATTAAGGAGGGGACAAAAAAAGCTCTGACAATAAAACCTAAAATGTCAACAGTTGTCACAGTGTCTGACCAGCATACAGAATGAAAATTACTTGGAGGAGACTTTGTTTAATCACTAGGGAAGCCACAGGGGCTGAGAGCACCCAGCGTGAGGGAACTTCTGCCTGCTTTTCCCTGACAACAGTAAATCCTACTATAAATGCTAAACGATTAAACTCCCTAATAAAAAGACACAGCCTGAAAAGATGAATTTAAACACTAACAACCATGCACGCTTAAATGGTGCATGGTTTCTTTATACGAGAAGCCTAAATTATAATTAAAGAGCAAAATAAAAGGTAATAGGAAGCAGGGAGATAAGATCTCTCAAATGGAGAGGAGAGAAAAAGGAATGAAAAAGGAATTATGATTTGTTACATACGCCACAGAAGGAATATGGACAGCATGATTTATGCGAAAAAAAAAATTTAGAACCAAATACATGTTTCAATCTAAGGACACAAATAATTTTATAGTGAAAAAATGGAAGAAGATATTCTATGCCCAATAAATAAAGACAAGCAGGAGCAGCTGTATAAACTGTGAGACAAAATGGTCATTAAGTTAAAAAAAATTTTTTTAAGATATAAAGAATGTTATTTAATGATTAAACTCCCCAAGATTTAACAGCTATAAACATACAGCTACAGCACAATGTGAATGAAGTTAACAAAGTGTACGTTACATATTTTACTACAACTAAAAACATACAACACGATAGTTAAGTCTGGTGGTACAGAGCTCAGGCAGTGACCAGGGCAAGCTGAGGACAGAGAGTGAAAGGAACACAGTACTTTTTTGGAGGGGTGTGGTACTCGGGATTGAACTCAGGACCCTGCACTTGCCAGGCAGGCGCTTATGCCTGCTGAGCTAGCTTCCCGGCCAGAAAATGGTATCTTAAGCAGGCTAAAATGACTTCTGAGCAGATGTAGGAATGAAATAAGGGCTGGAAAGTTACTAGATTCCAGCCAGAGAAAAGGAAAAGTCTGGACACAGAAATATAATCATCACACGAGGGTGAAGAGACAAAGCAGGAAACCAGCAGAAGAAAAATGTGGACTGGTAAAGCTATGGGAAAAACAAAGCTGTGTGACCTTCCAAGTCCAAGGCTGGGTTTACTGAGTGCATGGGAAGCCGGAGGGGGCGGGGAGGTGCAGTGGCCAGAAGGGACACCCCAAGGGGCTCTCTGGCGGCATCGGAGAAGAGGTCACTGAGCAGAGGCAGAGCCTCCAGGCTGTCACCCACCACGGCTCCAGCGGCACAGGGCTCACATGTGCCTACCTCTTTGGGTTTGCGTCTCTGTCGCCTTTTCCTCTCTCTCCAACTGGAATATCATATCTGGCTTGAAGGACTGGTGTCCTGTGAAAAGACAAGATTTATCAGAAAAGAGTAAAGGTAAAGAGTACTGAAGAACTGTGGTTCTCATCCCATAAAATAAGCCTGTACCCTGCACCACCAACCACGTTTAATGAACATTTTTATCATAACGATAGTATACTATTGTTAGGAAGATACAATATATGAACTACTGAAATATGAGATGCAATGATCTTTTTGTTTTTTGTATTTTAAGACGGTGTAGAGTCTCACTGCATAGATTAGACTCAAGTGATTCTCTCGTCTACAGACTCCCACGCCCAGTCTCAATTGCAGTTTCAGGGCACCCCGGGGGGCAGAGCTGGCAGGGCAGGCCCAGGGATTGAACTCCAGGCCCCTGTGTCTGCCTAAATAGGCGCTTTAATCCACTGAGCTATTCGGTTGGCCTGGAATGATCTTGCTAGCTAGTGCTTTCTTTTCTTTTTATTAAAAATGTTTTTGGTACAGAATAGTTAGGATAAATATACAGCTACTTTCGCTTAACTCAATGAGAAGAAAGATTTGCACTAATAGTGTTTGGACAGGATAGCCTGTCTGCTTCTTATACTATGGATAACCACTAAGAAGATAACAATGTAAAATGTATTAACTATTGAAAATGTCCTATTAATCAGCTTTGAAACTATCTCATTGATATTTGTTTCTCAATAAAAAATTTTTTTTTTAAAAATGTATTTGGCACAGGGTCTCACTATGCAGCTCAGCGTTGTAGTGATCCTCCTGGTTTCAGCCTCCCTAGTGCTGGGAGCACAGGTCTCAGTGGCCGGCGCAGCACGCAGGAGGCAGGGGGCAGGCCGATGCAGCATGTGGTACCAGGCTAGTGCGTTTTCTTCACATCCCAGCCCTCACACCATTCACAGCAATCACCTATAGTCACTGCCACGACACACAGCAGCACTGACATGGCTGCTCTACTTCACACATAAATGTTGATCACCAAATTTCATGACCCACCAATGGATTATGACTTACTGTAGAGATAAGAGATAGGGGCTTGGAGCTGAGTATGGCGGCACACGCCTGCAATCTCAGCACTCTAGAGGCTGAGGCAGCAGGATCAAAGAGTTTGTAGCCTGGGCTACCAAGTGAGCTCAAGGCCTGCCTGAACTGCATAGGGAGACCCTGTCTCAAAAAGATAAACAACAACAAAAAAAACAGGGACCTGGGGCAGCTAAAGGCTACTGCTCATCTGCACATCATTTACAAAGACAAATTTGCCTCAGAACAAAGATCAGCAACTCTGGTTCTACTCTAGGACAGAAAACTTGTCTGAGGAGTTTCCCTGAGGGGAACTATGCTAGGCAGAGGCCAAGGACGCTGCTAAATACCCTAAAATGCACAGGAGAGCCCCTGCGACAAACAACTGTCCAGCTCCAAACACCACCAAGTCAACAGCACTGAGATGGAGAAACCCTCCTCGAGGAGATGAGGCCAAGGTGCACAGCGAGCCGGCCTCACCCACGGAGAGAAGGTTCCTGAAGTTCTCCAGCATCACGTCTCGGTGCAGCTTCTTCTGGGCAGAGTCCAGCAGCCCCAGCTCCTCCTCGCTGAAGACCACAGCCACGTCCCTGAAGGTCACTGCCTCCTACAGCATTGAACACATGTTACCTCAATCTTGTACCCAGGTTCCTATTTATCCCCTTCCACAACCATAACAAAACTGTGGGTGCAGGTACATGTATGTGTGTCAGTAGGGGTTTGAGGAAAAAAAAACCTGACACATATAATATGGTGCCCTTTAGATACTTAGGTCCCTAGAACTGTCATTGTTCAATCATGTTTTCACATTTTTTATAATTTGAGAGTGCCAATCTTTTCAAAAATATTGTGTTGCTATTGTACCAACCGTGTCAGCAGTACCCATCTATCTCCTCTCACTGTACAGAATGAATATACCTTTTCCAAAAACCCAAAATGCTTCAAAATGGACATTTCTGAGTGCTACTGCCATTTAGAGGTTTAGGTGTTTGAACCATTTTGGACTTCAGCTTAAGGCTACTTAGCCAGTAAAGTCTATGCACCTATTCCAAAATTCTAAAATCTGAAGCCCTCCTGGTCACAGGCCTTTCAGATAAGGGGTGTTCACTGAACTACCATCAGCGCTCACCGACCTAGCAGGCCCCTGACTCCCTGGGGCGGGCAATGCAGTTCACTCTGCACTCCCAGGATGTGCCGTATCAGTCACCACGGCAGCACCGAGGGCCAAGGTGAAGAGAATAGCTCTGGAAATCACCTCAGTTACCGAGGCAGATGGCTGAGTTTCTGACTTCTTGCTACCTCAGCTTCAGTACTGTTACCTCAGTAACAGTACTCACATCATGAGCTGAAGAGATTAAAGACGTGAACCATGTAATAGTCTTACAGTCTGATATAAGTATTCAATAAATGCCAGCGTCCTATCACCACCATCTATTTTATCCTGTTCATGACTACATAATAACCTGCAGGTGATGCTCTACAATGTATTCAATCATTACAAATGAACAGAACACAAAAATCTTTAAAAAGATAAACAATGCTGCAGGAAACATTCTTACATAGATCTCAGCCAACTTACTCTGCTTATTTTGTTACAGTAAATGCCAAAAAGTGGTAATATCACTCCCCCCAAAAAAGCACCTTTATTTTGCTAATACAATGGCTACTGTCCCAATTAACTTATCCTATAAGAGAGCATAAGTACCTTTGATTCTTCACTATCTTACCTTTTCAAATCTTAAATAATTTGATAGCCAGTATCAGTACTTTTAAAAACTTTCATTTCTTTAATTAAAAAAAGTTTTTATATATTGCTTATCCCTTTACTGTGTTCAATCCTACTGGGGTGATTTACATACCAGGAAGATTTCTATCATGAATACGAAACCTTCCAGGCAAATGTAATTTCACATTCCTAGCTGGTATTTGCCTCACAACTATATGTGGAGTTTTCAGGCAGGAAATTAAGGTGTTTTTATGTCAAGAGTCTGTCTTTGTTTTGGAGTTCTAAGCCTGTATACACTCATTAAAAATGTCACTGTTAGAGCTGGGCGTGGTGGCGCAGGCCTGTAATCCCAGCACTTGGGAGGCTGAGGCAGGAGGATTGTTGTGAGTTCGAGACCAGCCTGAGCTACAAAGTGAGTTTAAGGCCAGCCTGAACTGCATAGTGAGACCCTGTCTCAAAAAGGCAAAAAAAAAAAAAAAAAAAAAAAAAAAATGTCACTGTTAATCCCCGGTTCTGAAAAAAAAATCTATATCTATATCTATATATTTATATCTATATCTATATACACACACATATAAATAGTGTGCCCACTGTCAGCTGGGCACTAAGCATATTTCACTCAGGGCCCGAACAGTTTACAACTCTCCCTCTTCACTCAGTTGATCTGTGTGGTAATGCCGAGCAAGTGCCTATAACGAATAGGTTTCTAAAAGTAAGTATGTACTACTTTAAAATATATGTTTAAAGCAGATAAGAAAAAAATTTGTAGGACCCAGGATTCAGCTCAGTGGCACAGCACCTGCCTGGCAAGTGCAAAGTAGTAAGTTCTACTCCCCACACCTAAGAAAAAAAATTCTAGCTGCTCTTTTTTGTTGAAGCAGCTCAAATTATTTCCTTTGAGGTCAGTAGCAACCGCATCCTACTAAACAAAGCCATACATAACCCCTTCCACAAAATGAGGTACCACATGTCTGTAGAAGATGAAAAACAAAATACACAATTTGGGGCCAGCAAGATAGCTCAGTGGGCTAAGAGCCTGTTTTGGCAAGCACAAGGACTAGGGTTTGATTCCTGGTCCTGCATGTGGTGTCAGCCCCGCTCACAGGGCACAGTGAGTCAAGTCCAAGCATGGTGATGCATGCCTGTAATTCCAGAGCTGAGTAGGATGAAAACAGGTGGAGGAGGCTACAAGTCTGAGCTGCATAGTGAGACCCTGTACCAAATACACAGATGAAAAAAAAAAAAAAAAATACAGAATCTTCAGAATTCATCATTGGAGAAGAAAGGTAGAAAACGTGTTCAAAACAGCAAAATTCATAAAGGACAGGAATATGAATAAAGAAGAAAAATAAAATTAGGCCAACTATGGGGGGAAAAGACACCACTGAAAATATAGGTGAAATTAAAAAAAACTTGAAAACTCAGATTGTACCCAAAATATGATTATATTTTGTATCTATATGTGCACTGAGAGGGAATACAGGGAAATGAAGGCAGCTAATTTTTAATGTCTGTGAACATTTATTTATACTTATACTATTTATTTTTTTCTTTTAAACAAAATTTACTATTTTACATTGTTATTTGGAAATAAAGGCAAAAGCCTGGCATAGAACATTTTCCACTGCTCTAGTATCCTCTACCGAACAAGGATGATAAAAACGTCATTTTAAGAAACACAAAAGGCAAGCAACTCACCTGGATCTTGGTCATTGTTCTTTTCCTCCTGGAGAAAGGCACAACATGGGCAGATCACACTGAGGAGAGGAAAAAATCAGGACAGCTGCAGGGGTGAGGTCAGACATGGTACACTTCGGGTGACCAAGTGCCTCGTTCTCCAGGCAGTCACAGCTGCCCACAGCCTGGGGACAATAGAGGCCAGATTCCCACCACCTACCCAGGTCCCCCCAACAGCCTTCATTCACGAACAACCCTTCTAACACTTCCAACTTCAACGCTTCTTGTCATCATAACAGGGCCAAAATGCCCAGGTTCAAATTCTGCCATTTCCATTTATTGTCTACCAACTAACTGTGCAAATCTTGAGCAAATTATTATTACTACTTTTTAATGTGCCTCACTACGCAGCTAGGTCTCATAGTGATCCTCCTGTTTTCCGGCTCCCCAGTGCTGGGATTACAATCGTGGGCCACCACGGCTGGACTGGGTGGCAGGCTCAGCGTGCTGGGGGCGGGGCCAGGGGGGCGTGTTGTAACTTGAGCAAATTAACCTCTCTGAAATCCACCTGTAAATGGGACAATAATGTTAATACTGTTCTCCACTTCCTGTGGTTTTTTTCAAACAAGCAATTGCTGTTACGTTTCAGAAAACTGCCCACTGGAAAGTGCTTTTCAGAACGCAAAGATGACTGCGACCTATGCGCAATCCTCACCCTCAGGAGTCCATAAGTCCAAGTGTCTCATATACAATTTGTTCCATCAATAAGTTACATGCATTTTTCCTCTCCAAAAAGTATAATTCTTTGCAAATGATAACTTGGACGGGTCTGATCAAAGTGTCTTTTCCCAAATACATGGAACTCACAACTAAGAAACAGTGTTGCACAAAATTTCTCACAGCCCCGCATTGTGTCAGGCATTGTGCAAATCTGTGACCAAGCTAGGTTCTCTGTCCGGTATAGACAGGGCCTTCCCCATGCTCCTGTTGGAAGTATTCTTCTTCTGGGAACCCCAAAGCAGGCAAGGATCAATGAGAGGGGGCAGCGGCTCTGCAGCTGGCGCGCCTCTCCACGCTGGGCTCAGAGGCGCCTGAGAACAAGGGCGCTTTCCCGAGGACCACCGTAGAATTTAAGGAAAGCTCTAACATGTTACTGTGTCTCACGCATTGTTTTAGAGTATCTTACACATGAAAAATCTCGTTTAATTCTCACAAACAAGCAACCTCGAAGCCACGCAGCCTTGATGGCCACGAGGAAACTACGACAAGTGGGGATGAAGTGACTTCCACAGTATCCGCTGCGAGGAAGAGGCAGGGCTGGCTTAAGTGGAGGGCAGATTTGGGGCAGCGCGGAGCGCGGGAGCCCGTCAGACTCTAGGCGCGCGCGAACTACCGCCCCTGATCCCCGTCCCGCCCCTCCCCTGGTTTCCCTTCCCCAGGCCACGCACCCGGGACCCACCAGCCGCACTGCCCTGGCCGAGACGGTTTGGGGAGGTCGTGGAAACCCACGCGCGCTCACCTTAACGCCAGCGAAATCACCCAGCCAACCTCGCCTTCTGGGAGCGGAAGTGCCTCAGCCCGCCAGCAGCACCTGGACTCTCTTTCCCAGAACCTCAAAACGGAAGTGCGTCAACTCTCTGGCGCCGCTCAGACTACAGTTCCCAGAATGCTCGCGACTGGCTGGTTTCTGTATTGATAAAGGCATTAATAGTCATTTTTTTCTAGTACTATTACTATCAGATTACTTTTTGTCTTACTCATTTCTTAAAGCACACCAAGAAGCAATTGGTAATTTTAAAATATGTGGTAGTATTAGAAAAGTGAAGCCTGTATTATGAAAACAAGTTAAACTCCCCAAATTGTTGAGGTGAAAAAGAGTAGGCTAAAATGGAAAAAGTAAGAATCACTTAACCTGAACTAAGCTGAGTTGAGCATCAAACGTGAGGAACACTGTATCTCAAACGTGTAATAAATGCTGACTCCTCATATATCACCAATATATCCTGTTGAAAGACAAAAGTGGAGTTTGCTGCTTTAGGAAAGAGCGCCACTTTTCCTGATTCTTCTGCTAACCTTTTGTAATGTGACCAAATACTTGAC
This sequence comes from Ctenomys sociabilis, assembly GCA_004027165.1. Lineage (NCBI taxonomy): Eukaryota > Metazoa > Chordata > Mammalia > Rodentia > Ctenomyidae > Ctenomys > Ctenomys sociabilis. The sequence continues at coordinate 30,105 of PVKA01008646.1, forward strand.
CAAAACAATTTAAAGGAGAAAAGATATATTTTGTCTCATGGTTTCAGTCGTATGATCAGCTGGGTCCATTGTTTTGCGTCTAGTGGTAAGGCAGATACATGGTGGAAGAAGCTGGGATCCAGGAAGCAAAAACAAAGGGACCGACCTGGAAAAGATACCCTTGAGAGGCCTGTCCGCGGTGGCCCCACCTTATAATAACCAATGGGTTATTATACTCATCCACTAATGAGTTTAGCTCCCTTCACAATCCAGCCACTACTCTAGGCATCTTAATTTCAATCAAACTGCCAATCAGGATTAACCTGACACCCCTGTTCTTGAAGAATAGCAGGATGACATCAGAAGATACTAAAAGGACAAGAAAAAAAAACCCCTAAACCCTCTATTCGTGCCCCACGCAGATTCATTAGGGTTAATCCACACAGAAAGAAAGGGACACTAAACCACCAGTGATTATGGAGTCTTTTCAATGGTGCGATATCCTCTTTCCTACTTCCCAGAACCTCTTGTTTCTTTCTCCCCTTCTAGGCATTTCATATTCTACGCATCTACACTGGACTCTAGAAGATTGCCATGCTCACCTCAAGCTTCTGTGTCATGCTTTTTACGTTTTCTCAATTTCCTAAACACAATGTCAACACGGAGGTCTTAAATAACTTGAACAGGAATTACAGAATTGCTGCTTTGGGAAGATATCTTGGGGAATATTCCTGTTGGTGAGGATTGGAGTCTTTTCCTACTTTCTTTGTCTATAATTCTACTTGTTCTATACTCTTATACCCAGAGGACATGCTTTTAATTGAATTCATAAATCTTGGTTTCAAAAGTATCTCTCCACCAAAAGATACTATGTCCTGCCCATTTGCCCTGGAAATATTATCTGTACATATACTATACAGGAGGCTACTAGCTTGTAGTAGCTCAAGTTATTGAATTATTAACTCTCTAAAACCACAAGTCATAGAGACAAAAACATAGATGTGTTTAATATGCTTTTAAGTGTATGTCTTAATTTTAGTTATTATGTGTTTTGATTCTTAATTTTAGTTATTATGTGTTTTGATTCTAGATTTCTGTAAGTTCAAGCTCTCTTATGAAATTATCTTTTCATCTGTTTTATGGAAAGTTTTAATATTATTTCAAAGTCTGTCAGGTAATTACTATTTAGATCACACAGGTTCTATTTTTGTTCATTTGTCCTGATCAAACTTGGTTATCTTTTAAATATTAGATATTAACAATAAACAGGGCCGGTGAGATAGCTCAATGGACTAAGTGCCTACTTAAGCAAGCACAGGGACTGGGGTTTGATCCCTGGCACCACATGCCACGCCGGCCTTGCACACCCCCACTACCCATCTCCCCACCCCTACCCTCTACCCCACCCTGGCACTGAGCAGGCCACTCAGTCTGGGAGTGGTGGTGCATGCCTGACAATTGTGATTTGGATGATTTTACCATCTTCCATAAAGGATATAGTTTTTTTCCAGGCAGGCAGGAATAGTAGAGAAGATTATCTTTATTTTATTGGTGGGTTGATATGCAATAATGAGATGTGGACAATATGGATGAACTCATGCATTTTGGGAAGGAACATATTCAATAAAAATTCAATTTAAAATATCTTTCTTATAAAGAGAAAAAAAATCAGTTCTCAATTTAGTTCCATCTTTCCCTATAAATATCTAAGAAATGGGGAAATCAATCCGTCCACTATATAAACATATATTTATTAGTCTGAAGATAGTGAAAAAGTTTTAATTTCACTTTTTTTTTTTTAGTGTGTGTGCAGGATCTCACTGGGCAGCTCAAACTCTAAGTGATACTCCTGTTTTCAGCCTCCCCAGTGCTGGGATTACAGGTGTGGGCCACCAGCGCGCCCCAGGGGTGGGGGCAACATGTGGTGCTAGGCATCGAACCCGCAGCCCCTCCACTTGCATAAGCAGGCGCTTAGTCCACTGAGCTACCTCACCAGCCTTCTAACTTTAAAAATAAGCTTTTAATTGAGCACACCTGGCTTTTAAAATTGCTATTGCAAATAAATTTGGAACATGTGGGTATATATAGAGAGAGAATATGATTTTCTGGGAGAATGAAGCCAATTACGCAAGCTCTTTACTCCGAGATGAATGGGTAATCAAGAGTTCCAGAAGCAGCGTCCTCTGAGCCCTCATGGTGCACGCACACTGCCGTCGGCCATCTGTTAATCTGAAGGCAAAGTGCCGCCTGGTGCCTGATTATGAAGCTGTGCGTATCATTTCAGGCTGCCTAAATAAGGAATGCTATAGTTGGGCAAACACTGACTTATATTTTTAGTTTTCACCTGCTAGTTCCAAAAATGTATTCCAATGCAGGAAGTAGGATAGTAAGCAAGCTATGATTTTTAGGGTGCTTCTGGGAGGAAAGCTGCACATCTATGTATGAATTTTGTTCGTGGCCTTTAAATTATGAACAGTATCTGCTCTGTAAGTAACAATAAGTCCTGTGAATCTGCTATGGTAATAGGTTGCTTTGTGTTACTTTAGGAGCTAATGGATGCTGTAGCTCAAAAATCCAATGACAACGAGGCATGTCCAAAAGACAAAGAAGCGCTTTATTTTAGCTGGTCCCCAGCGGCGCACACCCAAGCAAGATTGCTAGGTGCGCACCAATCTTAAGTGAGGCACAGTTTTTAAAAGGGAAAAACCACAAGAGTAGGGGGAGGAGGGGTATTTTACAAAGCTTATTTTGAGTTAGTCATGTCCGAGGGTTAACACTTTGTTCCCATAGATGAGGTCATATTTTGTCTTAGGCATTGTTTTTGTTCTGGTAGTCAGAAGGACACCTGATGACATTTTTACCCATTTTCAGGCGTTCTGTTTGTTCCCGTAATTGGAAGGACAATTTAACTCATTTTGCCAAATGTTGAAGAAACCCTTCTTTTTTTTAATCTTCTTTTCGAAGACTGAGAAACACTTTTTTATTTGTCCAAACAAATCTCGTGGCATGGGTGGGAGTTTACAAAAGAGAGGACAAGATATCACAAAATGGAGTTCACATAAATTTTACAAAATGAAGTTGGTTGAGCCAGGTTACAACAATAGAAAAATTGAAAAAATTCTGTTGTGCTAAGTTTTTCATTACAATGCTTTTTAGGAGAGTGAAAATCACCCATCTGCAAATTAATACATAAACATCGTATGTTTTTCAGTGTTAAAAGGATGTAGTAGATAAACCTCGTGACAGGTTTATCTAATATACGGATAAATTTAAAAATTCAAATTAGAAAATAGCGTGTTAGGGATGGCCAAATAGCTCAGCATATCAAAACACTTTTTAGGCGCAGGGGCTGGGGGTTTGATCCTAAGGCCTGCTGTGCCTGCCCCACTCCTGGAGAGCACTGAGAAGGGTGATTGAGACTGGGCATGGTGGTGCCCACCTGTGATCCCCGCTCTTGGGAGGCTGTAAACAGGCGGATCACTATGAGTCCAATCTGATAGTGAGACCCTGAACACTCTGTAGACCCTTCCCTAAAAGATATAAAAAGCAAATAGCATATAATCTCAGTTTTGAAAACTTTTATATACACATATTTGTGTACATAATCAGAGATAGTATTTGCCTTATGTACCTGAATATCAATTTTGAATTTTCAAAGATTTTTCCCTTGTTAAGTTTTTCTATATATTTCTTTTTTCCCCCCATTTATGTATTAGTACAGGATCTCAATACAGAGCAAAGGACTCGTAGCGATCCTCCTGTTTTCAGCCTCCCCAGTCCTGGGATTACAGGCATGCACCACCATGTCCAGACTCAGTATATATTTCTATTTGCAATGTTCAGTTGTTAATTTCACAAGTCAGTTTTATTGAGGTGTAATATAATTATGATGATATTTACTCTTCATGGTATACAGGCCTATGAATTTTGATGATCATATGCACCACCAAAACTGATGCACGGCACGTGTATGTCACCCCAAAATGTTTCCTCACAGCCTGTTGTGATCATCTCTTCTCCTTGCCCTGGGCAGACACTGAGCCTTGTCATTTTCCCTTTTTTCAGAATATGGCCTTTGGAGTCTGACTTCCTTCATGGTTGTTGTTCTATCAGTAGTTTGTTTCATCCATGAGTAATCCATTTTTCTGTATGGATATAAATTGGATAATGCTTTTTCATTATCCAATTAAAGGCTTTGCATGACATATTTTCATAACATTCTGTGGTGTATATTATGTGAATTCATTTTTAATTTTCTTTTTGTATTTTAGGACAGGGTCTACAGGGTCTCACTGAGTAGATGGGACTCGTAGTGATCTGCCTGTTTACAGCCTCCCAGATGCTGGGATTACAGGCACATGCCACCACATCCAGTCTGAATCACAGTCTCAGAGCACCCATCTCAGTGCGCCCAGGGGATGGGTCTGGCATGGCAGGCCTGGGGATTGAACTCCCGCCCTACATCTGCCTAAGCAGACACTTTAAGCCACTGAGCTATTTGACCTGCTCTTGAATTCATTTTATTTAAAACATTGTTATAGTAGGGGCAGGATGGCTCAGCAGATTAAAATGCCTGCTTAGGCAGGCACAGGAACCAAAGTTCAATCCCCTGAGTGCTGTGCTGGGTCCGGCCTTGAGACTGGGCATGGTCCCCCCTCCCCTGTAATCCCAGCACTTGGGAGGATGAAAACAGGAGAATCACTATGAGTCCAATCTGTGTAGTGAGACCCTGTAGACCCTGTACTAAATACGTATAAAATAAAATATTGTTATACTGTTTTAGAGTGGCTGTAACAATTTGCATTTCTACAGCAATGGCTGAAGGCAACATTTGTTCTGCTTTTTAAGCAAAAATTTTTTTTTAATTTTTTTTTTTTTTTTTTTGGCAGAACCAGGGATTGAACTCAGCCCCTTGGGCTTGCCAGGGAAGCACTTATTCCACTGAGCCATCTCCTCAGCCCCTTGTTCTGCTTTTTAAAAAATGTGTTTGGTACAGGGTCTCTACACAGCTCACCGGCCCTTGTTCTGCATTCTTTCTCCATGCTTGACATCAACCTGCTTTTCATTTGAGCCATTCTCACAGGTGTGCGGTTTTATCTTATTGCAGTTCTAACTTGCGTTTTCCTAGTCGCCAGTGACACTGAGCATGATATTGTGTGCTTGCGATGCGCACGTGCTCTATGATAAAGTGCTCATTGAAACATTCGCTCCCGCTGGGCGTGGTGGCTCATCTTGCTCTCCCAGCACTCTGGAGGGCTGAGGCCGAATGGTTACAAATCCAAGCTCAGCCTGGGAAAGTCAGCAACTTAGCAGGACCCTGTTGGAAAATAAAAAGGACTGAAGACATAGCTCAGTGTAAGGGCCCTGGGTTTAATCAGTCATGCTTCCTCCAAATTGCCCTTCTTTCTCACTTAAAATTTACTCCCAAGTGTGTGTTTGTACACCATGACTTCTTGAGTTTTGAGAGTTCTTTATATTATTCTGGTTACAAATCTCAGAGTGTGACTTCCCTGTTTTTCTGAAAGCTTCATTTTCATAAGAATGTTGTTTGAAGTTTTATTTTGTTTTTAAAAACCTTATTTACTTGATACAATGTCTCACTACGCACTTCAGACTCATAGTGATCCTCCTGTCTCAGCCTCCCCAGTGCTGGGATTCAAGGTGCATGCCACCATGCGCAGTTCTGGGGTCAGCTTGGCACACCTGGCGTTTCACAGCCAGCACAGCATGCAATACCAAGTATTGAACTCAGGTCCTTGCACTTGCCAGCCAGGTGCTTAGGCTGCTAAGCTGTCTCTCTGGCCATGAAGTTTTATTTTAATTGTTTAAACTTAAATTTCCTTGAAAAGATCATGCTAGGCACTCTGCCTAACTCAAAGTGACAAAGCATCAGGGTCCTAATTAGTTGCTGTAAAGGTAATCCTAGTATTTTTATTTTTTATTGTTATTATTATTATTATTATTATTATTATTTTGTCTTTTTGAGACAAGGTCTCACTATGCAGTTCAGGCTGGCCTTAAGCTCACTTTGTAGCTCAGGCTGGTCTCGAACTCACAACAATCCTCCTGCCTCAGACTCCCAAGTGCCTGCGCCACCACGCCTAGCTAATCCTAGTACTTTTAGATAGTAAGAGGGTCCATAGTGATTTATTCATTCTTGACCTGGTAATCTGTAGCTTCTCCTTTCTTATTGTTTACCTAGAAGTGTTTCCACTTTAACAATATTTACATCATTCAAAGAATCAGGTTCTGGCTTGTTTTCTGTATGAATGTTATAGTTTCGCATTCACAGATGTCAGTTTTTACTTCTTTATTCTGCTTTCTTGGGATTTGATTTGCTCTTCTGGTTCCTTGCACATTTTAAATGAGCACTTTATCATAGAGTACGTACGCACGGCAAGCACACAATATCATGCTCAGTGTCACTGGTGAGTAGGAAAACGCAAGTTAGAACTGCAATAAGATAAAACCGCACACCTGTGAGAATGGCTCAAATGAAAAGCAGGTTGATGTCAAGCATGGAAAAAGAATGCAGAACAAGGGCCGGTGAGCTGCGTAGAGACCCTGTACCAAACACATTTTTTAAAAAGCAGAACAAATATTGTCCTCCTTGGTGGAGGAGTAGATAATTGATTTCAGAACTTTCACGAGTTCTAATGTAACCACTGAATGGTATCATTCAAGAACTTCTGTAGCTGCATCCCACACGTTTTGATAAGCTGTCTTTATTTTATTTTATTATTTTATTTGTACTGGGGATTGAACTCAGGACCTTGCACTTGCCAGATAGGCACTTATGGCACCAAAGTTTATTCCCAACTGTGTCTTCATTTTAATTCAAACTATTTTTGTGCTTTGCGACAACCAGTGGGCTAGTATCTGCTTGGGTTGACTCTGGTGGCAGAAACCTGATAACTCCAAGGAGCCAACCCAAGCAAAGATGGGCTTACAGGGAAAGCATGGAAGCTCTCTGGATACCTGCCTTACTAACTCTACGCTTTGGTATTCCTCAATAAACCTTGAATTTTGAGTCAATTTGGGGCTCCATGTTGGTGGATTTGAGAAACTCTCTGTCTCTCAAGTTGTTGTTTATACCAGGATTTGCTGGCCTGAACCCAGCACATGGTGCCTGAATAGGGACCAAAAGCTGCTGTGACAGTGAGTGACTAAGCCAAAAGGAAAAGTGAAAATGGAAGACGAGTTCAGTCAGTTAGGGCCTTCCTCTGGGATGACTTTTCAGTCAGGCTAACAATAGGATAGTCACTACCAAGAGAGCCCAAGAGTTACATCAAGGTTTTGAGTCTAGTGCTGAAGGCATCCAGTGCTTTAGTCACTGAAGAATCGCTTGTTAAACTTTTAGAGCTTGCACTTAAGCATAACCCATGGTTTCCTGACCATGGTACCTTAGATCTATAAATACAGGGTAGAGTGGGGAAAATCTGAAGAAAGCTCAGGGACAAGGAAAAGGGTACCATTAGCCAGCCTGGGGTCTTGTTTGCACTGTCCTAGTCCCTGGTTATCAGGAGAAGGAAGCTAAAGAGGCCAATGAGTCAGCTAGTAAGCCCCCCACCCCCTGACTGTGCCCCCAACTAGCCCAGTAGTTCTTAAAGGAAGGCTAGCTCCTCCACCTTCACCAGTGCTACCCTCTTTTCCCAATCTGTTCTTATAGACTTCCTGAGGGAGGCTGCTGGTGTGGGGCAATCATAGCTTTCCCAGTGCAAATACAACATGGGATACATACCCTACAATTTGAAGTCTACAAAAAGATCAGAAAGAGTATCAGAGCCTGTAGTCCCAGCACTTGGGAGGCTGAAGCAGGAGGATCATTGTGCATTCAAGACTAGCCTGGGCTATAACATGAGCTCAGGGCCAGCCAGCTTGAACTGCATAGTGAGACCCTGTCTCTAAAAGACAAAAAAAGAAAAAGGATCAAAGAAAATGGGCCAACCAGAACCATGCCAAAAGGCTGATTACTGCTCCAGGTCACCTCCAGGAAATCCCATATGACACCCTGGGACTGAAGTGCCTTAATAAGGACCTGCTTCAAAATCACTCAATATTTGCTGTGAAGAACTGAGTTTGATAACCTATGTGAAGAACGAAGTCTGCACAGAATGTGTTTGCAGGAATACAAATCATTTCTCAGATGCTACAAGGGAGAGTACCTAGCCGCAGTCGAAGTCCAGCTCCCCTTCCTGCAACAGCTACCCTCGGATCACAGTCATTTGTGGAGATCAAGCAGGGCCCACAGGAGCCCTGTGTGAAATTTATTGACCGATCACAACAGGGCCATCTGGAGACAGGTTAGCCATCTTCAGGGTGAGGATATTCTTTTGCTTCAATTTGCCTATGAAAATGTAATAGAAGGCCGACAAGATAGCTCAGCAGACTAAGCGCCTGCTTAGGCACGCACAGGAGCTGGAGTTTGATCTCTGGCGCCGCATGCTGTGCTGGCCCCACCCCCAGGCACACTGAGCTGGCCACCGAGACTGGGCATGGTGGTGCACGCCTGTAAGCCCAGTGCTGGGGAGGCTGAAAAACAGGAGGATCACTGCAAGTCCAAACTGTTAAGTGAGACCCTGTACCAAATACATTTAAAAAAAAAAATGCTAATAGAGACTGCAGTAGTGCTATGAAAACTGTTATTGTCCAAGCTCACGCTATGGGGGATTTCATAAGGCATGTCAATTAGAGGGCACAGAGACACACAAAGTTGGGTTTTCGCTGCTGCCATGAAAATGCTACTTTTTTCAGTATGGAAAAGCAGATCACCCTAAAAAAGATTGCAAACAGAAGAGAAAGGAGATCCTCACCTGGTGGGTGAAGATTAATTTCTGAAACCCCAGGCCTTTGGGCTCATCGATGCCATTCTAAATGTGATGAGGAGGTAAGCCTCTCTCTCCAGGAAACTCCCAGCGATGCCTGTCCTGGGCCCCACAAGCACTAGGGGTGATGGCTTTCAGTCATGGGAAAACAACCACCCTTTCACTCTGCACTGATATTTGGGGAAATGACAGGTCGAATTTGCTCACTAGTATACAAGTTAAACTGTTGGAGGACAAGGTCCCTCAAAAGGTCCCTGTGGGAAATTTTGGACCCCTTCCAACTAGGACCATGGGACCTATTTTGGAGAAACCTGGACTAAATGTTCAAGAGGATAATGGTGATTCTGGGCATTGTAGACACAGGTTATCAATTATGGTATTAATGCAGGGAAAGGGGATTCAAATTTCTGCTCCAGGAATGAAAATTGTTCAACTCCATCTCTTGCTGTATGGGGTTCCTTGGTCTAAAGACAAGGCAAGGGGAAATCAGGAATTTAGAGAGAGGATTTTTTTTTTTTTTTTTTTTTTTTTGGTGGTACCAGGGATTGAATTTAGGACCTTGCGCTTTCCAGGCAAGCTACTTCGCTGATTTTCACTTGTTGCAGGGTGGCTGGAATGTTACCTTTGCAGTAAGTGAGGGACCACTGTACAAGTTGGAGACCTGCCTGGGCAATTTAGCAATTTAGTGCACCTCTATCTACAAAAAAAAAAAGAAAAAGGTTGGGAATGTAACTCAGTGTGCGCACCCTAGTTCTATCCTCAGTACTATGGGTAGCCAGCAGTGGCGAGGTTGGGGTGGGGTGATTGCAAAGGCCCCCTGCTGACCCTCTCAAATCTTACACTGTGTCTTTCATTTACATGGATTAAGAAACAGTTATGGTTTAAACAACTCTGAACATTCTGTAACTTAGAAATTACATTGTTCCAAGAGATAAAATGACCAGAGGCTCATGGAAGTGAGGAGAGCTAACAAACACGTGAGAAGCCCCAGGTTTCCCATGCTGCGGTGTTTCCTGAACCAGCCCCGAGGCCAGGGCAAGCTGGTGCCTGGGTCACCCTGTTCATCCATCTGACAAAACCACTGAGGCAGTTAACGCTGATGTGTTACACTTGGACATCCTAGGCTACCGACTCTGAGCCTGTACTGAACCCTCAAGAAATTTCACAGAAAGATAAAGATACTGACACCTGTTTTGTCTATATTCTCCAAAACCCACCAAATTTTGAAAATTAACCTCGAGTTTTACTCTTTAATTTAGACCAGGATGCCATGCAATGAAATAGAGGGGCCAGCCAAATAGCTCAGCCATGAAAGTGCCTGCTTAGGCAGACACAGGGGCTGGGATTCGATTCCCAGGCCTGCGGTGCAGAGGGGGTGGGATTTACACTGGACGTGGTGGCAAGCACCTGTAATCCCAGCAGTACTTGGGGGGCTGTAACAGGAGAATCACTACAAGTCTGATCTACATAGTGAGACCCTGAACACCCTGTAGACCCTTCCCTAAATACAGAAGGAAAAGAAAAAAAAGGATTAAGGGATTAATAGCTCAGTGGTTGTTTATTGTTTGGGTAAAACTGGTAAATGTCCGTTGTAAATTTTAGAATGTACTACAGAAAGAAAAAACACTAGCTCCAAAATTTGCTTGCCAGAGAAAACTTGTATAATGATGAGCAATCTTCCACATAGTATCTATAAGCATATATTTGAAGATATTTCTATCCAAGCTTAAATTAACTGGACATTATAGAGGTATAATCTGCATTTTCACTAAAGATTATGTATGATCTTGTACTGTCATTTTAAATCTATTCCATATTTTCCATAGTATAGAAACATAAATTTATCCAAATACTTGGTGACATTTATTTCTAGTTTAAAAGTTAGAAGCTTTTTTGGTTAAAAATGCTTAAATCATAAATGGTTATTTTAACTTCCAGGTAGGTATGCACATTTTACCTTTGATATAATCATGCACCACATAACATTTCAGTCAGCAATTGCAAATGTAATGCTAGCTGCACAAGATTGTATGATTTTGTGATGTTATAGCCTTCTAAGGTTAAGTAGACTCTACTATAGTTCACACAATGTCATTTCTCAGAATGTGTTCCTGTTGGTCGGTGACATTTCTGTATATGCATTTTGAAATTTTTAAAAAACTTTATTTGATAGAGGGTCTTGTGATACAGTTCAGACTTATAGTGATCCTCCTTCCAGTTCCCCAGCCCTGGGATTACAGACATGTGCCACCACATCCGGTTTCAGGGCCGGCTTGGCCTGCAGGACCAGGAATCAAATTCCAATCCTTGCACTTGCCAGGCAAGTGCTTAGACTGCCAAGCTATCTCCCAGGCTTATATGCATATTTTGATAAGCTCGTCCTTTTGAATCCCACCAACAAAATACATGGTCTTGTACAGAACAGCAAATGAAATAATTAAAATTAAAATTCTAATAATTAAAAAAAGTCTCAAAATTTTTTTGATTTACGATTTTTCCCTTTATGTGAATGGAAAAAGTGTGGAGGTGGAAATGTAGTCCTTCAAGTTTGTTATAAATCCTGCCTAAGAAGGTTTGGATTAGACAAAGCCTACATTTAGAAATCAGTCAGACAATGAAGTTTAGTGGAAATACAGACAGTAAAACACCAAGCATTATAATTTTGACATTTATTTAAAACAATTTTGTCATTAGTAACACTTCTGACATTTTCCAAATGTTATAGTAAAACTCTGCCTTAATACAGAAGGCAGAAGTAAAAACATAATTATGTAAACTGCAGCATTCCATTTTTTGCAAAGTTATCCAGAAACACTGTTAATCAGTTTGTATTGTCATTTAAAGTGCATACATGTATACACACACACACGCACACACACACAGAGGTAAACTTCAATTGACTGTGTAGTATATAGTAAGAGACCACATATTAAGAAATTCAGCTCATGCCTCCTTAAGATGGGACAAATGATGGTAACCAATTCCGTCAGGCTTATAACAAATTCATGTTATTTCAGACTGCAATGCTGGATGCTCTACACTTCAAATATTTGCTTGAAGTAATACTGAGAGCATCTGCAAAATTCCTCCTCCAAATCCATTCAATGAGTTTTTGAAATTAGCTGCAAAAAATGTTCAAATATACTTTTACATACTTTAGTCATTTAGAAAGAAGTACTGAGTACCTATGGTTTTGAGGACTTAACAGTGGGCAAAATCCTTTTGCTCACCAACCTTATTTTCTATTGGATGTAAGAGTTAGGGTGTTCATCATTATAATTTTGTTGAATTCTTGACCACATTCATATTTATAAGCCCTAGTTCTCATGCAGAAACTTAGTAAAGTTTTGACAAAATCTATCATGGAACTCCTTTCACTAAATGTCGCTGTTGTGTGGCCTCCTAACCATCAGACACTGAAGTTGCAAACATTATTTTCATTGAAAAAAAATATTTTTTTCTACTAAAAGAGCCCTAGTGTGTTCACTTCAGCACAAAAGTACTCTAGCTGGTGACTAGAAACTTTCAGTTCCCTCTTGAAGACTTCAAAACAAACCAGGACATCATTTTACAAGACTTCATTTCCATGTAGACTCTCTGAGGAAGAATAAACCTTACTATACTCTTCATTTTTATAAAATTTATCACCATTGTGGACTCTTTGGTGAATTAGCAGGCCTGAGCTCCAACGGAAACCCTTCCCACATGCGTCACATTTATATGGTTTCTCCCCTGTGTGGACTCTCTGATGGGCTTGAAGATTTGATCTCTGACTGAAGCCCTTCCCACATACCTCACATTTGTAAGGTTTCTCCCCAGTGTGGACTCTGTGATGGGCCTGAAGACTTGAGTACCCACTAAAGCCCTTACCACACTGTTCACATTTATAGGGTCTCCCTTCCGCATGAATCCTCTGATGTGCTTGAAGGCGTGAACTCTCACTAAAGCCCTTTGTACACATCTCACATTTGTATGGTTTTCCTCCTGTGTGGACCCGCTGATGTGCTTCAAGCCGCGAACTCTGACTAAAGCCCTTCCCACACATCTCACATCTGTATGGTTTCACTCTAGTGTGGACTCTCTGATGCCCTTGCAGATATGCCCTCTGACTAAAGCCCTTCCCACATACCTCACATATGTATGGTCTCTCTCCAGAGTGGACACTCTGATGACTTTGCAGGTATGATCTCTGACTGAAGCTCTTACCACACTCATGACACTGGTACGGCTTCTCACCTGTGTGGACTCTCTGATGGGCCAGAAGGGTTGAGGCTTTACTGAAGCCTTTACCACATTCTCCACATTTATAAGGTTTTTCTCCTGTGTGAACCCGTTGATGAATTTGAAGATTAAAGCTCCAGCTGAACCCCTTCCCACATTCCTCGCATTTGAATGGTTTTTCTCCAGTGTGAACTCTCTGATGGCCTTGCAGGTGTGAACTCCGACTGAAACCTTTACCACACTCTTCACACTTATATGGTTTCTCTCCGGTGTGTACTCGCTGATGGCCTTGAAGGTAAGAATTCCGACTGAAGCCCTTCCCACATTCCTCACATTTGTATGGTTTTTCCCCAGAGTGGACTCTCTGATGCGCTTGAAGGTATGAACTCCGGCTGAATCCCTTATCACACTCCTCACATTTATAAGGCTTTTCTCCTGTGTGGACTCTCTGATGAACATTAAGAACCGATCTATGACTAAAGCTTTTGCCACACATGTTGCATTTGTATGGCTTCTGTCCAGCATGGGCTTTCTGATGACTTTTAAGTTTCAAACTCCAGTCAAAGCCATTTCCATACTCCTTATAAGGTTTTTCTCTAATGTGAATCTTCTGATGGTCTTGAATATATGAATTTTGACTAAAGCTGCTACTGTATACATAATGTTTATATGACTGTTCCCTGGGGTGGGCTATCTGAAAGCCCTGAAAATGTGAGGCCAGGCTAAAGTTATTACCACACTCCTCTGGATTACAGGGAGTCTCTTCCCTGTGAACTCCACACTGACCATTAAGATTTGAACTACAAATTAAACCCTTTCCATAACCAACAGTGGTGTACAGTTTCTCTTCAGTGTGGAAATTCTGATGTTGATGCCTCCGGAGACATGAATTCTGATTAAAAATGCTCCCATTCTCCTCATATTCATAGGATGCCCCCATGGTACGTAACCTAAAATTATCACTGAGGTCTAAGCTACAACTGAAGGCTTTCTCATAAACTTTGCACCCTGGGGATATTTCTTCTGTGTGGGTGAGTTTGTAAGAGCTCAGAGAAAAGTGCCGAATGAAGTTCCTGCCACGCTCACCACACGCGCAGGATTTCTCCTCTGCACATGCTCTCTGATGGGACTGCAGCTGTAAACTTCCAACATTGTCATCGTCTCTCAGGAAACTTTGACGACTGTGAAGAACTGACGTAGAATTACAGCCCCTCCCACATGCTCTGTATATACAGGGTGTCCCTGCTAGGCACAGCTGCTGCTCAGCATGAGAGCTGCAGCCGTGTCTGAAGTCTGCTCTATACTCAGTACATGGGCAGGACTTCTGCTCTGCCTGGATCAAGTTCTGATTAAGAAACGATCTGTCCATGATATCTTCTGCACCGTCACTGTGACTACAATTTTTTACATTTCTGTGTACTCCCGGATTACCATTGTGATGTGAAATCCAACGGACAGTCTCACACTTACAGAAATTATCTTTCATGGAAATCTGTTGACACTTACACTGAGGATTATGGGCCTCAGCCAGATATATTTTCCTCCAAGAGTGCTGGGCTCTCAAGCATGGAGACTCATGATTTTTTAAATAACTGGAATCATCCACTACAGGAGTCACTATATAGTTCCCATCTTCGGAAATCTGGATTGGCATGCCTGCCCAGACCTCGCAGGGAGGACTGCCTTGCTTTTGCAACTGAAAATTCTTTCCCCGAAAGTTTATCATGGAATCTTGACACCTGACTAACGCACTTGCAGTTTGTTTCCAGGTCTGACAGGAGGAAGGCTCTTCCGGGGAAAGGGAGCTTAATCTCATTTCTTGAATCTGCTCCTTCTGTTGAATGGTGCTTCCTATAAAGATAAAGAGAATACAAAGAAGTGCACAAAAAAATGCTTTATTCAGAGATTTCAAAATTTTACACTTAGGTTGTAACATGAACTTGAATGACTAAAAGGAAATTCATGTACGAGTTTTAAGAATCCTTAGAAAACTGACTCCTTTTTTGGCGACACAGTGGTATAAGTAGGATGGACAAAATTCAGACTGTCCATATGCATCGAAATTAGACACAGCCCCGAGGTAGCAACTATGGTGACTGATCCTATTCAAAAGGCCTAGAAGGGGCTGGGGAGATGGCTCAATGGAATAAAGTGCTTCCCTGGCAAGCGCAAGGTTCTGAGTTCAATCCCCGGTTCTGCCAAAAAAAAAAAAAAAGCCTAGAAAAAGCATATGCACGTTATCATGGGTTTATCACCAGCTGCCTAAAGATCCAAAAGAGAAAACAGAAGGGAATATTCTCAAACTGGAAAGACAAATAGTGGTTACAAGCCGACAAATGCCTTTTGCCCTGATAATAACTTTTTCTCTTTTCTTTAGCACATGAGCAGGATAATGTTTTTGTTTGTAAGCAGACCTTTAACCTACACTTGAGGCATTATACCTGGTCTCTAATGAGCTATTTATCTTGATAATAATCTCTTCTAAATCACTATAAACCACTATCACTTTTAATTCTTTTGAAAAGATATTTTACCATTACCAAGAAACCTGGTACAGATCAGAATGTAAAACATTGTTGCAGGATTCAACTCAACAAAAATACCTAGAGGCTACCGCATGCCTTGCAGGCCCTGCCTCAGGCGCACTGAGCCGGCCAAGGAGATGGGGCGGCGGGATGGCGCACCCCTGTGATCCCAGCGCTGGGGAGGCTGAAAACAGGAGGATCACTACAAGTCCGGGCTGCGTAGTGAGACCCTGTACCAAATAAATAAATAAATGACTTAAATAAAGAAAATTGTATATTTTTCCCTTGAATACAGTTTTACCCACAAGACCCATCCTATCCCCAGACTTAAGAAAAAGCAGAGAAAAAAGGTCCCCAGTGACAGCTCTTAGGTCAGTGACAGCTCTGGGACAGGGCACCGGCTGTGGGACAACAGTGGCCCAAAAGTACTCATTTGGGTATTTTTAAAACATACTTTACTGACGCCTCTCCCTGCTCACAAGCAAAGCTTTTAGTTACTGCATGAACATTGTACCACCTAACAATAAACCAAAAGGATGCATGATAGAGAGGCCTGTCAGATAAACAGCCTACAGAACAAGAAGTCTGGGCTTCTAGCTAGTAAGTTGAGGCTTATAGTTTTTAGTGTCATCAAAAATGCCCAATAAATATCCACAAACATACAATTTAATATGTCATGTCTTTCGGGACTGGCATGAAAAATGCTGCTCACAAAGCAACTGTTTCAGCCAGCCTCGCTGGTACAGGCCTGTAATCCCAGCACTCTGGGAGGCTGAGGCAGGAGGAAGAGCTCAAGCTTAAGCCCCATCCTGGCAATTTAGTGACTTAGCAAGATCCTGTTTTAAAATAAAAAAAAATTAATCAGGGCTAGGAGTACCATGCAATTGGAAGGCCCTGGGTTCAATTCCTAGCACTACAAAACAAAACATACAAAGAAGTGGCCTGTTTTTGTTGTCTGGTACCAGAGATCAAACACAGGACATTGCGCTTGTCAGACAAGCACTTATTCCACTGAACTAGCTCCCTGGCCCAAACAAACAAAAAACAAAGCAATTGTTTCAATATGAATTAGTATATAATATATGATACAATAATCTCTCCAGCATATAAAAGAGATTAAAGTTCTTCTCAAACCAGGGGTTTGTACAATATTAGAGGGATAAAGGAAGAAAAACGGAGTCATTTTACTTCATCTCTGGAAAGATGTGGAATTAAAGATGAGAAATTCTTAGGGCCTATCTCTCAGAAAAGTGGACTTCCGGTAGATACAGATTCCAAATCACCTGTCTTACTATAAGTAAAAAAAAAAAAAAAAAAAATGTTGCCAACCACTTTCCAAAAGAGAAGACAAAAGTTAGTGGCCAATTGAGTAGGCTGTACTTTTGGAAAGACATCTGGGGATACTGCTGGGTGGAGACACTGGAACGTTCAGCCTGTGTAGCTTGAGGACACGAACGGTGGAGAACAACCAGCAAGGTTCAAAATCAACATGGCACATTGTGACCCCGAAGATGAAAAGACAGAAATAAGAGGAACAGGTAAGGCATCTCACTGAATGAAATGCTTAGATCTGCTGAGCATATGCTGATGCTGGGCTGCTGCTGGGCTACAGGACCCGAAAGGAGTGACAGTCTCTGGTCTTAGCAGTTAAGGAAGGTCCAAGGTCATTAAACAATCACAAGGCTCAAACAGAAAGTTCAGAGATGTAAGTTGAGAAAACGATCAAAGGCCTATAAATCATAGGCTGTTGATTTAAAATACAGACAGCGATATTCTACTTGAGGAATATTCCTTCTCTTCCTCAGAACGAACAGAGCACAGGAGTGCAACCTCCTCACCTCTGAGGTGGAGACATTTACCAGTGGGGAATCACACCCTAGACTGTGACGAGAACGGAGGTCTGACAGTTGTCCAAAATCTACATTAAGTTGTTGACGTAACAGCTAACCATAGGGAACAGAAATGGAGAAAGAGCGCTCCTTATTTTTGAATAAGGGATGGAGAGAATGGAAGTGTCAGTCTGTATCATTCTTGTTTCTCTCTCCCTGAACATTTTTTGCCTGGCCTGGGAAGACGCAATCTACGGAAGAAGGGTGTGGATGCTGACATAGGATTGGGTGGATGGCCTGCAGCGGAGAAATGTTCTGGGTCCTTTGGGGACGCTCCGAAGAGAGTGCCTGTATAAAGCCACATTTTAACATTTCTTCCCTTAAGTCCACTCCTGTATGCTGCAGGAAAGCCAATGAGGACTACTTACATTTATTTTGGTTACAACTCCAAAGCTACAGCTCTTAAGGGTTGGGTTTATTCTCTGAATTTCTGAGAGGGCATTTGAATTGAGGTTTTATTGTTTCATGGCCTAGATTATTTAAGAAATGAAATAAACCAATGTTTCCTGGTGGGAAACAGTGGAAGGACATATGTTTTAGTTACAGATTGTAATATTATGCAGCTGTGACACACACTCACAAAAATTACAACTTTAGATTGGGAGGGATTTCCCCCCACCAAAGCATGAGAAGAAAAAATAATGCATTAGAAATAAAAATGTATGTGGTCATAATTTGTCATTAACTTCAGGTAGAGATGGTAGCAGTGTATGTAAAATAAAATTAAAGGTGACATTGTGTTGGTGCTGATGGAATCTGGAAAGGAGATGGCATGCTGTGGCTTGAACCTGTTTTTTAATACAGCCCTTGACCTAACATTAGTTTTTCTATTTTCTTTGAAATGGGGTCTCACTATGCTGCCCAGGCTGGTCCTGGATTCCTGGGCTCAAAGAATTCTCCTGCTTCCACTTCCCAAATATCTAGAACTATAGGTGTGTGCTGCTGCATCTGGCAAGTTTTTACATTTTTAAAAAATTTACATTTTTGGCCGGGCGTGGTGGCACATGCCTGTAATCCCAGCACTCGGGAGGCTGAGGCAGGAGGATTGTTGTGAGTTCGAGACCAGCCTGAGCTACAAAGTGAGCTTAAAGCCAGCCTGAACTGCATAGCGAGACCCTGTCTCAAAAAGACAAAAAAAAAAAAAAAAAAAAAATTTACATTTTTGGCATGCGACAAAAACTGCACATGGCTGGTAAAGCCCAAAATTATTTACTGTCCGGACCTTAGAGAAAAGTTTGTGGAAAAAAGCACCATGCCATGTATGATAAAAGAAAACTAACTGAGGCAGAAATGAAAGTGACAGAAGTGGATTCATTCATCCCAAAATTCTTTTTCCTACCTAGGTGCAACCTTAGCTATGCAGCTCCAACAGCCGCTTTTGACACTACAGTCCAGAGGACTCAAGAAACACCACCAAATTATTTGGACCCTAGGAAATGTCTAACTTGAAAATTCTTCTTCAAGACTGAAGCTATGTCAAAGAGGCTGCTGAGGACAGATGCAAGAACAGGAGGACAAGAAGCGGGGCCTATAGATTCTAGGGTCTCACCTACACAAGAAGGGTTAATTAACGGTTGCAACTGACTTTCTTAATGCCTACTTCCACGAAGTGACTATTCCTGTCTTTTAGCTATAGTGGCTACCCATATATGAATATGCAAGGACACTGAACATTCAGGAGAGGCATTTGTCAGATGACAGCCAACATCCTGTGGTGTCCCTCAGTTACAGTTTGTTCTATGCTTCTCAGCTGTCTGAAGTGGGCTGAAGATAGCAAAAACCAGGCATCGATTAAGGGATTCGTTCAGTCAAGGCAGAGAGAAAAAGCAAGTCATGAACCTGACACAGAGTGGAGCTCACAGGTCTGATGCAGCCTGGCATGGTGCAGCTGGGACAGAGCACGCAGAAATGACAACAGCAGGTAACTAGAGAAGGCTGCAGGGGTAAGGGGCAGACAGTGGGACCTAACCTGCTCTTTACTATCTGTGATGTGGCAGCCGCTGGAGAGTTAAGCCAAAGGGACACGTCCTGCCTTAGGCTGTTTTTTCTTTTTTTTTGGTGGAACTGGGGATTGAACCCAGGCCCTTGTGCTTGTCAGGGAAGCTCCTATTCCACTGAGCCATCTCCCAGGCCCCTTGCCTTAGGCCTTTAAGGGGCTCTCACTACACTGTTCCTGCCGCACGGCCTTACCTGGATATTCAGCTCTTTGAGTTTCTGTCTCCACCATCAAAACCTTTTCTTCTCTCTCCAAATGGGCTATCAGGTCTGGTTTGAAGGGCTGGTGTGCTGTTAAAAAAAAAGTAAGGAGAGCAAAATAATGAAGTCTGATGATCCTCACTTTGTCAAAACTAGCTAATAAGGAACACACAGCCAAACGTGGCATCCTGTGATATTCCCGCCACCTGTTACCTGCCGCCCCGTGTAAGAAACCAACCTCCTGACTCTGGTTAATCTCTCCTTACCATGTTTCTAAAGATAAGCAGATCCACATTTACTTGTTTGCTATTCTTTCTTACCCGAATTGTAGTGTACCGTTAGTGCATTTTTACTCGTGGCTGTCTTTAAGGAGAATTCTCAGAAATGGGTAACTGAGGAAGAGTAAGTACACAGCTTGTTGACAGTGCCTGATCCCCTGCCCTGAGGGTTGTCTCATTCAGTATTTTCAAAGTAGAGATGCTTTATTCTACAGAGTGTGCCAAAAGAGTAGTGTTAAGTTTTGAATTTTTAGGACAGGCCACTGAGCACTAAGATGGTAATTGAGACTGGGCATGGTGGTACACGCCTGTAATCCCAGCTCTTGGGAGGCTGTAAACAGGCAGATCACTATGAGTCCCATCTAGTAGTGAGACCCTGAACACACTGTAGACTCTTCCCTAAAAATACAAAAAAAAAAAAAATAGTTTTGAATTTTTGTCAAGATCTCATGGGTAAAAAAATGATACGGCAATCCAACGGTAGTATTTTTATTTTGAGCATCTATTCACTTACCTAAAAATTTATGTGGTTAGCTGTGTATTCCTGTACATATAAATAGATATGCATTGTAAACAGACACATGCACTCTCTTCTGACTTTCATCCCATGACTCTAAGAACCCAACATACCACAGTGGCAATGACCATAGCATCCTGATCTTTCTGTTAAACACTATTTCACAATAATAGACATAGATGAGTCAAGGGCTGGGTCAAGTAAAAGGAGAGCGTAGACCACTGTGCTATGAGGACTGCTCAAAGCACTGTCAGAGCATGTTCCACAGGTGGATGACACCTCTGAAGAGCCAAATGGAAACACCTTCGTCATGAAGCAATTAGCTGCCCAAAGAGAAGCTAAGTGGAAGCGTCAGATCTGGTCCGCGCTCGGGTCCGCCCCCGGGCTTCCCCCTGGCAGAGCTCCATCTGTCTCCTTTCCCCATGCTACACCACACCTATGCAGACAATGCTATGCGATGAGTTCTGAGTCCCGCTAGTGTCTTGTCAGGCCTGAGAGTGGTCTTGGGGCCCTCCAGCCTTGCAGTTGATATTGGAAGTGAGGGTGGTTTTAAGGACTCCTAAAGTCTGCATATACATTGAAGTGTATTTAGAGATAAAGGGCTACAGGGCTGTGTATGTAAATTACCCTCAAACATTCAAAAAAATATCATAAAATATATATATGTTTTCACTTATTTGGAGAAAAAAAGCAAAAATGATACTATAAGTGAATCCAGATAAAGCCATGTAGGTATTCCAGCTCTTTTATTTTTATAAGTTTTCTAAAAATTCGAAGTTATTTACAAATATACTATTAAAGAAAAAACAATAATGTTTTCCACAAATCAAATAGTTACTGGTGCCCTAATAAAAACAAAACTGGAACAACTAACTAAGCCAATCTTATGACAGACCAATAGAGCAGGACCCTAATTTGTCCCTCAGCTCAAAACAGAGACTCTGGTCTGGAAAGAACAATTGGAAACCTCCTATCTGTGCTGCACAGGGGCCCAGGCCCTCAGGCACCCCTCTCAGAGGATTTCAAGAAGCCCAGAGCCTCCAATAGCTGAGCCTACAGAGACCCCAGGAGGCAACCATGGGTTACGCAGCGAGCTGTCCTCACCCACGGAGAGCAGGTTCCTGAAGTTCTCCAGCATCACGTCTCGGTACAGCTTTCTCTGAGCAGAGTCCAGCAGCCCCAGCTCCTCTTCACTGAAGACCACAGCCACGTCCCTGAAGGTCACCATCTCCTACCACATCAAACACATATGGACTGTTTATGAAACAGGGTGAAGGCTGAGAAAGCATAAAGTGAGAGAAGTGACTCTGGATTCTCGGGGGCTCAGATCAAATTTAAGTAGCTGTCTCTGGTTTGCCTTTCATACTGCTACCCAGCAAAGGGGCTGCAGGAGGAGAAGTCCTTGCACTTGCTGCCTTTTGTTGGCATTCCTAAATGCACACCCTGGAGCTCTGCTGATCCTGGGCTGCGGATATCTTACATGCTATTAGACATGTGCCTGTTGGTCTGTTTCCCCTCTTTTATGTGCATACAGTGCTTACCTAATCTGCCAACGTATTCTTCTGCCTTTGTGCCACATCTGGAGCCTGACAGCCTGTGTTCACATCCAGATGTTCTGTCCTACGCTAACAGATCTTGCGATCATGGATATGTTTCTCCTTCTCTCACTTACAGATGATACGTGTACCAGAGTCCCGGGGACAAAATGGGGAGCATTTAGGAACAGTTACCTGTCATGCAGTGACTTTCCAACAAAGGTCAGTCACCTCATGAACATTATTTTCCTCTCATTTTAGGGCTACTAGTAATTCAAGGAACTCACAAGCTACAATATAATGAATTGATTTAAGTAATACATACTTATTTAGTTTAAATTACCCAGTATAAAAACTAGTGCAGAAAAATATCCTTTTACATAGTTCTTAGTCCCTGGAAATCTTCTGGTTATCTCTTCAAAATAAATACAAGAAAGGAGATATGAGGATGGTGAAGAATGGTGACCTTTAACATTTTGAAACCAGCAAGGCAGCTGAGAAAACCTTCCCCATGAAAAGGTTGTTCAAAC
This sequence comes from Ctenomys sociabilis, assembly GCA_004027165.1. Lineage (NCBI taxonomy): Eukaryota > Metazoa > Chordata > Mammalia > Rodentia > Ctenomyidae > Ctenomys > Ctenomys sociabilis. Next base: position 52,600 of record PVKA01008646.1, read on the forward strand.
TAAGTCTTCCTCCAATAAAATATTAATTCTATATTATTCCAACACTACATAATGCTGTAAACAAATGAACAAAAACTTTTGATAATCTCAGAAATCTGGAAAGTAACAACTAATTTTTTTTTAAGTTCTCAAAGTTGAGTATTAATAAATATGACTCTTTATATGTTTGTTGTTTATTTCTTATTTTATAATAATATTCATTTGAGTGCACAAAAGTCTCTATTTCCAGGTACGCTGGCAATATTAGTCTAAAATTGCACCTGTCTTGGCTGGACTTCCAGGCATCCCAAGCTCCCTCTGAATGAACCCAGGTCTGGTTTGTTCTGCAGTTCTGTCTGTTACCGCTAGGGGTCTGCTGGCTCTGCTGCCCAGAAGGCTAACGCTCTGGAACTGGCTGGTCCCTAGTCTTTGAGAACCAGAATCTCTGATCTTCATGGGAACAGTGCTAATGCCCTCAAGCTCCTACTCAGTTCCTTGGCACTATGACTAAAAGGGCACATTAAAAAGTCTCTCTGGGGCCGGGGAGATAGCCCAATGACATAAGCACCTGCCTGGAAAGCACAAGGTCCTGAGTTCAATCCCTGGTACCAAAAAAAAAGTCCCTACCAGTCCTATTAAATCAATCACCTGTATGAGATAATAAATTAGTTCATGAATAACAACACAGGGATGAAATTATCTAACTCTTCTTGTATGAAAAATAATTTTTTAAAAATTTTATTTCAGTATGATTTTGTTAGACAAAACTGTACTTTAGGTATTCTTTTTACAAAATCCCAAAGGCATCACTTGGGGGTGGATTTTTTTTTTTTTTTTTTTTTTGAGTCTTTAGAATATACTAAAGATAAGAAGATAGAATTCTCTCAGAATAAGTTTTTACCTAAAGATCGTGTGTAGGAAAACTGCCACTGCAGTGCATAACGGTAAGAATCCTCAGGAATTCAAAAGCTTGTGAATGGGAAATAATTTAAAGAAAAAGGTAATGGTGGGAATAATAACAGTTCACTGAAATAATATTAGACAATGAAAACATTATTTGAAGCAAAAAACCCTCCAATTTAAAATCATATCTACTATTGCAAACATATTTGTGAAGGTATATTTTTAAATAACTGAAAAAACCCAAGTGATTTCTTAGCACAAAAATTCATGAGAACTTAAAATTTCTCTTCTCTTTTATACTATTATTTGTAAAACAAAAATGTCAAAAGCTAAGAAGAAGCCAGGCGTGGAAGGCACATGTGCTAATCTCAGCCATGAGAGGCTGAGGCAGGAGGATCACTCTGCTCTCCAGGCCAGCCTGAGTTCAAGGCCAGCTTGAGACACATAGCACAACACCGAATCAAAAAACAAAACAATGAAGACAAAAAAATTTAAATGACAAAACAAAAGCCAAGTGTGGTTGACAGTAAATACTATCAAAAGAATGTTGCAATATTGCCATTCTTAATTTTAGCTAGGAATGTGTGTGTGCCCTCTGAAAAATGAGCTCTAAATGGCAGAAATGAAAATCAACTCACCTGGAATTTGGTCATTTTCTCCTTCTTTTTCTAGGGACAGGCAGAGACCTGAGAAGGCAGAGCAGGGTAACAGGAAAGAAGCCATGAATGAAAGGGAAATGTACTCTAAGCACATAGGGATAAGGGGCCTGCTCCCTCCCTGCAGTGGGTTCCAGCTGCCGCCGGGAACAGCCACGCAGCTGTACCCAGTGTGGCTCCCAGCTGTTCACTGCTGACCCCAGGAAACCCGGAAAAGATGCAGCAGTGAAGTGCGTGGGTTCGAGGTGGACTCTGGGCCCTAAACACCTGCGTGCAGCACCTGGTGCTGCCTCCTGCTCGCTGAGGAACCACGGTCCAATTCATTCTTCCTGCCTGGGATTCAGTCCTGCGTCTGCAGACTGGGATCAGTGCAGCGCTGATAGCGCAGGACTGCCGTTAGGGTGATGTATAGTGCCAACAGGTCAGGGCTGCTGTAAGCGCTGTATGTGAGAAGGGCGGAAAGCTGGCCTAGCACTAGCTGGCTAGCTGGCCTCAGAGCAGCAGACACTATTCTGCATCACAAAACTGCCCTTGAAAATGTATTTTGTAAGACACCTGGATGCAGCAATTCTTGCTCTGTCCAAGGAAAATCACCCTTTACTCCAAAGGTTGGTTAATATTCTTCCTGAAGCAGAGGAAGGCTCATGCCCATAACAGATACGCCCCATATCAATACAACAAAATAAGATGAATTCTGGTCGGGGGTGGTTTGCAATGCTAGGAATAGAACCCAGGGCCTGGAATATGCCAGGACCAAGTACTTTACCATGTTGCTACTACCATATGTTTCTTTTTCTTTTTTTATGTATTATGTTCAGGGTCTCATTATGCAGCTCGGACTTGTAGTGATTCTCCTGTTTTAAGCCTCCCTAGTGCTGGGATTACAGGCCTACACCACCATGGCCCAGACTCATTAGCTGGCTCAGTGTGTCCTCGGGGTGCGGCCAACGTGGCATGAAGGACCAGGGATCAAACTCTGGCTCCCTGCACTTGCCTAAGCAGGCACTTGGTCCACTGAGCTATCTCATCGGCTCTCAACTATTGTGTGTTCCTGATGTTGAAAGATGCGATCTGCCTCACCTTGAGCAGATCACACCGGTGAGAAGAACGCTGTGCCTGACCCACCGGCTGAGGTGTGCTCACTGTGTAGAGCCGCTCAGTGCTGACCCTGGGAAGGATCTGAAGGCCAGAAGTTTAATTTTGTGAGTTCTTCCTCGGGGCTTCTTACATTATAAATGTTTTGGGTTGACTTCAAGGCCACTGGTGGAAAAGAATGAACTAAAAAAGAAAAAGAAAAAAGCGAGTTATGAACAAGATCAGGCAGAGCGTCTGAGCACCTTGGACAGAGGTCTGTGGCCTCAGTAACTCCTCTCTGACATCCCCGCCTGCACAGGCGCTGCTAGACAATCCACAGAATGTGCACACAACACCTTGGCTCTGTGACAGTAGAAAAAGAATGGTGTTTTCTTTCACATATCACATTTTCTAATTATCTCCTACAAAGGATATAGTTCCTGGATAAATGCCAGAGTAGAGAGCATGAAGGAGAGGGGCTCAATGGGATCCTGAGACCTCCTGACCTGACCAAGATATGAACTCAGATAGGGACTCCCCAGAGTGCCAGAACAGAATGAGTCTTTTGGGTTTTTTTTTTTTTCCCCTTCAGTCCCTGCAGCAAAAGAGGAAGGTGAGGAGGTGGAGAGAAGCCAAAGGCTAAAGCATGAGCTTTAGAGGAAGTGCCTCATTTAATACTCACCATGCCCCAGGAGGTGACACAGATAGCAAACCAGACATCAAGATTTTAGGTTGCTTGCTCATAATTATCCATTTAGCCAGCAAAATAGCCAGGATAATTAGCCCTGACTCTGCTCTCAATTTCGAGAATCAAGGCTCTCAGTCTGTCAGGTCACTGGCAAGACCCTGGAGTTTTAAAAAACTTTATCAATGCCCAGAGTCTAGTGGTAGATACATAAACCAGGACCTATGCGAGCATTTTCATGACATCTCTACAGGTGACCAGAGTTTGCAGAGACAGCTGCAAACCACAGACCATGGGCTGAACAGAGGCAGTTTGCAAGCTGAGCCCATACAATTAACAGCTTTTAAGGAAAATGTCAGGGAACCACAGCCAGGAATAGGGGGGCAAAGCCCAGGAGCCAGGCCTCCTGATTCCCAGATCCCCATCGATGCTGTAAGATGCTCCTGAAGCTGTCGCCAGGAGGAAAGGGCAGCAGCGAGAGCTGTGGATGCCTCTGCGAACTCACGCACAGCGTGAGAGCTTCTCCTCAAGGTCTGCTTCATGAGCTTTTGTAAGCAACGGTTCACTAACTACTGAGGGGCTCAAAATTAAAAGATAGTGGGAGCGTCTAGCCTCATCCAACAGAGAAGAAGAAAGCTCCCTGAGCAGAGTCGCTGACCTTCACTGCTGAGAGACACAGAGATAACAAGAAGCTAGAGCTTGCCAAAGGAGATGAACAAACAACTGTCCTACACAGCCATGCACGCAAGACACAGCCGTCACCAAGATTCCCAACTCCCCAGACCCAGACTAAAAATTTCCCACTCCTCCTCCCTGCCATAGCCCTCCCTTATGCAAACACCCCTATAAAGCCTTCCTCCGCTGGTTCCTCAGAGTCAGTGGTCTAATTGCCTTTGGCCCACCTGCACCCAGGCGGGAATAACCTTCCCTACTGCTTCAATTTCATCTGACTCGGTAGCCTGGAGGGAGTGGCTGAAGCTAGAAACTGGTCATATGTGAGGGAACAAGACAAGACCAAAGTGGATAGAGAAGTCAAGATATGTCCAGTCTTTTTGAGACAGGGTCTCTGTAGAGAGCTGCGTGCAGCCGCACCTTAAAGATGGCGCTGGCTTCCACCTTCCCGATGGTGAGCGCTCTCAGTGATAAACAACTCCATATATAGCTAAGGCTAAAGCTATGGCTCACTTCCGCGTACCTGGACCTATTGGCGGTGCCCACGTAGCCTTCCGAGATTGGACGCCCGGAGAGTATTTAGCTATGAGCCCCGCCCCCTGGGGGGGTAGAAGAAGATTGTTCAAGGGTCCTGAATAAACCGCTGAAAGAAGAGTCTAGTGTTGCGTCTTCCTTGCTGGCGAGGTTGCGCGCGACAGGTCTCACTATGCAGTTCAGGCTGGCCTTAAGCTCACTTTGTAGCTCAGGCTGGTCTCGAACTCACAACAATCCTCCTGCCTCAGCCTCCCGAGTCCTGGGATTACAGGCCTGTACCACCACGCCCGGCGATATGTCTAGTCTTGAGAAAAACATCTTGCCTAGGACAATTCCAATTATTAGTCACTAGGCAACCCTGTGTACATAATACTAACCTTGTGAAGAGTATGAATAAGTGCACCTACAGGGCTTGTGCAGTTCTCCTCCCATCAGTAGAGACAGAAGAGACCAGGGAGATAGCTCAGTGGAATAAGTGCTTGCCTGGAAAGTGCATGGTCTTGAGTTTGATCCCTGGTACCACCAGAGAGAGAGACAGACAGACAGAAGACCTCCACCTGACCTCAGCTTTTGTCTCCTGTCTATATGTTATTCCTCATCCCATCGCTGCTCTCCCCAGGACCCAGCAGTGGCCCTGCCATGCCTTCATTTACAGTGCAACATGCCTAGCAATTGCAAGGGACCCTGGGTTCCTTCCCTAGTACTGCAAAGCACAAATTAATTAAAAGCAAAGGGCAATTTTTGTTTCATATACATCTAAACAGTGGTCAATCTACGTAATATTCTCGGTTCTTTACCTGTTGGATACAGTTGATATCTGATTATGTTCTTTCTTGGTTGAAATATGTGTGAGGCTGCCTAAGGCACATCTGATTAAAGCAGCTGAGTTCTGTGATTGTGACAGGGACCACACGGGCCACTCCCATTTCTCTGTACTACAGCTAAGCACAATGCAAATACACGACCCAGGACTGGGGTAACTCAATTGTGTTAAAATGATGCTAACTGAACAGCATTTCAAGTACTACTTGTACTGCTTTACCCCAGCCTGTAGTTTTTTGCTGTCAGTATATATTCATCAGAAAAACAGGGTTTGTCATACTTCTGAGGCACAATGGTGATGACAAGTTATTCAATTAGAGGCCAAACCGTTGCTTATTATAAAGTAACAACATAGTCACAGTAAAAGAATATAGTACACGTCAACAACGGCAGCATTCCTCCCAAATAACTCAGAATAAAGCAATACTTGGGCAAATTTGAAAATTTCAAAAGGGCCGGGGAGATGGCTCAGTTGATTAAGTGCTTCCCTGGCAAGCACAAGGGCCTGAGTTCAATTCCTGGTTCCACAAAAAAAAAAAAAAGAAAATTTCAAATGAAACATTTCAACATAGAAGAATTTTTTCACAAAAACAAATAATGAAAATAAAGCTTCAAGCAAAGCAAGATTTGGATATTCAGATATTCAGCATCCACTTCTCATCTACGCCAGGAAAACGATTTACCAGCGATGAGTTGATTAGATCATGTTTGATCGTAGCAGACAAAGGAATGTGTCCAGAAAAATATAATGTTGTTTATAATTGTGGGGCTTTGGGCAAGAACGATTGCTCTAAGAGTTGATGACAACAGAAACAGCACTGCAGTTCATTAAAATATAAAAGATTTTGCTAAATTGTATTTGGCCCTTGATGATGTCACAGATGCAACAGCTGTTGCTCAGCTATTGTTTATTCAAGAACGCAATGCCAAGTTTCAAGTGACTGAATAATGAGGCTCTAGAACAGTCTGTAAGAAACACAGGTGAAAGGAGTGGAAAAGAAATACTCATTCAGTATTAACCCAAACGGCATAATCAAACTTAATCTGCTAGTCCGTGCTAACATTGATGATGCTAAAATATGCTGGGGCAGAAAATGGCCAAGTGGACAGATTGATAGGACTTGTTAGGAAGCATGCTTAAAGCCTGTGGCTGCTCGCCATAGTATTCAGCAGCAGCAACTGGCTGTCAATATTTTTCTTTGCTTGTTTTTTTTTTTTTTTTAATGTATTTAGTACAGGGTCTATAGGGTCTCATTACACAGATGGGACTCATAGTGATTCTCCTGTTTTCAACCTCCCAAGTGCTGGGATTACAGGCATGCGCCACCATACCCAGTCTCAATGGCCGTCTCAGAGCGCCCCAAGGCTGGCATGTCACAGTCCCTGCATCTGCCTAAGCAGATAGCTCAATCCACTGAGCTATCTGGCTGGCCCATGCTGATAATATTTTAATCATGTGCAACTGACCCACTACTGTCCATCAACAGCAAGCTCCACTCACTCTCACGGACTTAACCATCATCAGTTGTGTGAACTGTGTCAGAAGTAGAAGAATCCTCACTTGCCTGTGATGCAAAAGTTCAACAGCCCAAGAAACAATAAAGTTTATTGTGACTTCCCCTCCCCTCAAGGCTAAGACTGAAATACTTTTTAATAAGAAGTGCCCTTGATCATTATTACTGGATATTGGATTGGTTTGAGAATTAGCTTTTATAACGTTTCTTAATTAATTCAACCTAAACATAGGAGGCAAAACAGCACTGATTTGTTAAGATTACACTGCAGTAAAGTCATTCATATATATGGATGGGAGGAAGGGGAGAAAAAAGGGAAGGTCGGGGCTATTCTTATAAATTTCCATAGTAATAAAACACAAGGGAAAAATAAAACCTATTCCGTAAAGCTTAGGTAAAAATCCACAGTTAAGTCTAATGAATAGGGACACAGAAATAATAATATTGTTATCACTGATACCCTCTGTGTTCATGAGTAACAACATTTCTTCCTTCTATTTTATATATTTTCTTTTTTTTTTTTTTCTTTTCTTTTGTCTTTTTGAGGCAGGGTCTCACTATGCAGTTCAGGCTGGCCTTAAGCTCACTTTGTAGCCCAGGCTGGTCTCGAACTCACAACAATCCTCCTGCCTCAGCCTCCCAAGTGCTGGGATTACAGGCATGCGCCACCACGCCCAGCCTTTATATATTTTCTTAATCTCTACAATAGGCAATCATTTCTATAATCAATCTATAACCAAAATGTGAACCACACATATTCCTTTTTTTTTTTTTTTTTTGGTGGAACTGGGGATTGTACTCAGGCTCTTGCACTTGCCAGGGAAGCACTTATTCCACTGTACCATCTCCCCGGCCCCTTACCACACATATTTCAAATAAAATTAAATTGCAGGTAACTAAAATAATCTTATCAAAAAGTCAAATCTCATTAACATAGTTTTTATGACTCTACAAAAATCCAAACAGATCTTCTCAGCCTGATACAAAACACTTTCATAATAAGAGAGGTGACCTGAACCACCAGTGGTACATGCATCACTGTCTCATGTATGACTTTATCCCTTGAAAACTATCAGTAGAAGCCACCATGTGGTACAGTCATGCATGTACCAGGGAGGTATAAGATGGCAGGACTGTTAGAACTAAAGCAACATGGAACTAGGCATAGTGGCCCATGCCTACAACCCCATTGCTAAGGAGCCTAGGACCTAGGGGAAGGAAGGAAGCTAAATTCTACTATGGTAAGACTACTGCCTGAAGCCAAAGGGTCATTCTCACCTCCAAGTCCAGGCTGGAAAAGGAAAAGAGGTGAGAAATCATCTCATCCATCAGAACTTCCCCATCAATTACAGCGGAAATCCCAGTAACAGCCAGGAGTCACCCTCTCTATTGAAAGAATAAAGTCACAGGCCAGCAAGATAGCTCAGCGAGTTAAGCGCCTGCTTAGGCAAGCGCAGGTACTGGGGTTTGATCACCCACATCACAAGCCCCGCCTACCCCGGGCTCTATAAGGCATTCTGGTACAGCCCACTCCCTTCAGGGATTAGAGAGAGGCCAGGGATGCTGCAACTGACCCTCTGACCCCATTCTATGTACACTGAGGTTTCCAAGGAACTGAGTGCTTCTCAAACAATTACAGAAGACAAGTAACCTTGCTGAATCTCCTACCACGCTCTCGACTGTTCTCAAAATCACTCTTAGGAGCCCTGAAATCATAGTGCTGCAAACCCATAAACCTCTGCACTCGGGGAGGATGGGGCAGGAGAATCATGTTCGAACTCACCCTGAGAAACCGAGCGACTTCACCACGAGAACCTGTCTCAGAAAGAGGATATGGGTGGGGATGTAGCTCAGTGCAAAGGGTTCAGGTTCAACCCCTTGTACAGTAAACACTCAGGCGGGTACTAAGAGCATTATAAAGAAGAGCAAAAGTCGAACAGTATAACTCTGAAAAGTGGCAGAGCAGGCTATGGTCCAGTAGAGAGTGGGTACAATAGAGAGCACAGGAGCCCTCTGGTCCCCGTCTGTAATATGCAAGTCCTGGCCCAAGTTGGGATGCGCCGCACACCGTGCAAGTCCATTCAAAGGGACCACAAGCCCCGCATCTCCCCGCACGCGTATTCTCTTCCCCCGGGTCGCCCGCCTGGTTGCCACTGGCCCGGGGCAAAAGGAGGAAAGATGCGCACGGACACCGGCAGCAAATGCGCCCAGAAGACAGCTCACCTTTCTGGAGCAGCGCAGGCCGCGGCCTCGCATACCTGACCCGGGACGGAAGTGGCCTCGCTGCCGAGTCCGCGGGGACTACGCTTCCCAGATTCCCGACCGGAGCCGGGAGGTGGCCTCGGCCCCCTGCTGCGGAAATTACCCGGCTGTCCAGGGTCCCTAAACTACACTTCCCAGAATTCCCTGCTCCCTGTCACCTCCCGAGCGGAAGTGACGCCTGCTGGAAGGCTGGCTTGAGTTTCATAGGCAGCTCCAGCTCCGCTTTCCTGCGGCCAAAATGTTCCGAAAACAGAAAATGATAACGTACTGAATACTGGACTACACATCCAGAATCTTCTGCACGCACAGCCTTTCTAGCGAGGCTGAACAGTACTTTGATAATCACTATGGTCTTGAATGGCCAAACTGAATTCTCCACTACTAGTTGACCTCGGCTGTCCTCACCCTAATTCACTTAGTTCCTCGAAAATTATCTTTCTTGGGGCCCGGGAGATGGCTCAGTGGAATAAGTGCTTCCCTGGCAAGTGCAAGGGCCTGAGTTCAATCCCCGGTTCCGCAAAAAAAAGAAAGAAAAAGAAAATTATCTTTCAAATGTGCCAAACACCCCAAATAAACTCAACCAAGGAAACCTAAATCTGAACGCTTTTCCACACATACCACATTTGTAGGACATCTCGCCGGTGTGTGCTCGGTGATTGCCGCAGAGAGAGAGGAGTTGCACTGAGTGCGCTTGCCACATTCTTTACATTCATAAAGCTTGGCTCCTGAGGATTCGTGCTGATATGGGAAGGTGTGAGCTCCGCTCACAGCCCCCAACCATCCATGGCATTCACAAAGCATCTCACTCACCAGCCTGGGTTCTGGAAGGAACAAGACCTGGACTCTGACTAAAGTCCCTTCCACACCGGTCGCATTTAGACTCTGCCCCTCTGTGGGGGCTGTGATGACCACGAGGATTTGCATCATCCATAAATCTAAATCCACAGCTACTGCCTGTAAAAGATGAGAGTCCACCCAGGTAACTGGCTAGGTCTGCTCAAGATACCAAAACAAGATGGTACAAACTTGTTCAAGAAATAGAAATTCATTTCTCAGTTTTGGAGGCTGAGAAGGCCAAGAGGAAGGTGTCCGTAAAATGAGCTTCTCCTGAGACCTTTTCTTTTGGTGGCTCTTACCTGCCTTTATGTGGCAGAAAAATAAGGAGAACAGAGTCTTTCATATGTCCTTTCTTTTCTTTTTTTGTATTTAGGACAGGATCTACAGGGTCTCACTACACAGACCATACTTGTAGTGATCCTTCCTGTTTTTCAACCTCCTAAGCCCTAGGATTATAGGCACACAACACCACGTCCAGTCTCAATTGCAGTCTCAGCACACTCAGGGGGCAGGGCTGACACAGCAGGCAGGGGATCAAGCCCTCAGCCCCTAAATCCTCCTAAGCAGGCACTTTAATCTGCTGAGCTATCTGGCTGGCCCGTATGTTCTTTCTAATAAGGACACTAACCCTACTTGTTTAGGGCCCCACCCATCCATACGATCTCTTCTAACCCAATTATCTCCTCAAAGATCCTTTCTCCAAAGAATCATATCTGGAACTGGAGTTTCAACATAGAAATTAGGGGAAGGGTGACATACAAACATTCAGCCCATAATTTGACTCAAATTATGGAAGGACAGCAAAGTTTGGAAACTGTGGCACCCATTCATTGAGTATCTGTCTGCTCCAATCTGCTCTCTTTAAACCACCCTACAAAGCTGGAGCTGGAACTCTATTAATAGCACTCCTAATTTTCCAGATGGCTCTGCTTTAGCTTGAGAA
>PVKA01008647.1:0-58455 GCA_004027165.1 Ctenomys sociabilis
GTGTTGTGTGGCTTCCTGTGATCCCGTGGGCCACCGTGGTCTGTCCTCCGTGCTCTGGAGGTGTTGTGTGGCTTCCTGTGACCCCGTGGGCCACCGTGGTCTGTCCTCCGTGCTCTGGAGGTATTGCATGGACTCCTGAGGTCCTCTTACTGGCTGATGTCTCTTTCATGTCTTTCGTAGACCTTGTGGGGGGATTCCCTGAGACAACTGTAGTTCTATATTCTTCAGTTCGATCTGACTTTTCTGGGGTTTTTGTACCTTTGTACGAGGTCACTGTGGCTTGTGTGGGTTTCTCTGAAGACAATGTGATATTTCTGTTGATCTCCGAATTGACTGAGTTGTTGAAAGAAGTTGTACTACTGTGTGAGGTGATGGTTGTGTTACTTAAACTACTGGCAGTGTTTCTCACAGCCCCTGCTGTTGTAGCTGTGCTTCTTGTTTTCCTGGTGGTGGACCTACAAGTTGTCTTCCTCGTGGGTGCCAAGGTGGAAAGTTGTGGAGGTGACCTTCTGTGTATGTAAGTGGAGTCCGCACGATTGGAGGACTCTTCCCGGATAACTGGCTCCCGTTTGTTTTGTGGAGAAGCGGGAGGAGGTGTGTGCTGAGCTCCAGAGCTGGTGTGCTCTGTACTTCTGGGGCCGTCTACAGGCTCGCGAGTTGGCCTGGAGCGGAATGTGGTGTTGCAGTGGCGTTTTGGCCTTCGGATTTCCGTGGATTTGGGGAGGCCTGGAGGTCTGCGTTCGGGATGCTGAGCAGTGTGGTCAGCAGGATCACCGTAGACAAGGTCTGGCGTGAAGAGGGGTGGGAGAAGAGACGCTGTGGATTCACCAGTTTTCTGAAGTTCTTGAGATGTAGCCCCTGTACAGGGAGAGAAGCAATGAGAACTTTCTCCCCGGGTTCTTCCCCTCTTCCCTCCATTTCTAGGGTCCCTTGGTGCTCCCAGATGTCTCCCTAGCCAGTCCTTTCAGAACACCATAATATCGAATCCCCACTTTTACCTCCATCTTCTAGGCTTTCTCTCAAACCATGGCCCCTGCAAAAATGCCACCTCCCTCTGCTCCCACAGCTCCTCCTCAGTCCCAATGTCAGGTCTGCTTACATCTTCCTGGTTCCACTGAGCAGAAAAGATCTAGCTCCATCGTGGAGCTCAAAAGCACCTTTATTGCTCACTCTGTCCTGTTACCCTCACCTGGACACCACGGCCGCTTGTGTGCCTATCAAATTGTAAGTTGTGAGAGCAGGCACTGACTGGCATTTTGCTCTACAGGCGGCCCTTCAGGGTTACGGACTTAAGGAGTAGAATTCCTTCTCCGTGGGAGAAGTGAGAGGAAATGTAACAAATACCAGAATCTCTATCTTTCTGTGACATTCTAGTTCCACTCCAAACATAATCATGTGAGACACTGAGGTAAAACTTCTAGCAGAATTTTCTATAGAAATTAGGTAGACAGGGCCAGGAAGAGAGCTCAGCAGCGTAAGCAACTGCCTGGCAAGTGCAGTTTGATCCTAAGCTCAATCCCTGGTACTGGGGAAAAAAAAAAAAAAGGAAGAAAGCAGTTATGAGAGGCATATGAGAAGAGAACGGGGTGGGTGGGGAGGGAGATGAGAACCTTCATTTTTGTGATAAAGTGTAGTCAGGAAAGAGAAGCAGATAAGGCAACTCAACTCTTCGGGTTTCCGTTAGGCTCTTCACACCTAATGCCACCTGTGGACAGACGTAGGTGGCCCACTCCACAGGAAAGGGTACCTCCTTGGAGGTTCTGGCAGGAGTGAGTGACGCAGCAGGGTCCTAGGAAGAACTATGTTTAGGGAGAGGGTGTGAAGGAAACACCCCACTAAGTGGCAGATACGGCCATAATTCCATGGGGAAACAACTGGATAGGGCACACAGGACATGCTCTGATATCTGCCCAGAAGAATGAGAGCCAGGAGCCGGCCACCACGTGAGGGAGATAGCATGGTTACACAACAAGATTCCTGTTTCTGTTAGCTCAAGGTGGCAGCCAGAAGCTGGGCCCATTTCCCATGACCCACCCAGCTCGCTGCTGAGGCGGAGGATGGGAGACCTCCACAGAAATACGGGTGGGACCAAAAGATGGTGAGGATGACAGCGAGCCCATCCCTAAATGGAGTTGAGGCTGTGGGGACAAAGAAGGGCTGGAGTGGCCTTCACTTGGCTGCGGAGTGCACTCTTTGATTCCCTGGACAGCAATTCCGATGACAGCTGTCATTGATTGGACACTTCCCCCAAGTGCTATGGTGGATCTGGACTGTCCCCCAAAGGCTCAGGTTTTAAAGGTTTGGTCTCCATTTGGGAGGTGCATGGTCTTCAGGAGGTAGGATCTAGAGGGATGTCTTCAGGTTGAAGGGGGTAATGGGACCCCAAATTTGGTCTATTTTTGGCCTTGGCTCTGTTTTTTGCCACAGGCTCTCAGCACAACAGGCTTCCACAGGCCCACAGCAGTGTGCCAACCGCTCGTGGATTCAGCCTTCCAAAACCAGGAGCTGAAATCAACCTTTCCTCTTTGTAAGTTGATTATCTTGGGTATTTTGCTACAGTACCAGTGCCAGTATACCTGGAAGGTTGCCTCAGAGACATTCTCGTCCTGGATTCTCCTCTTTGGTGACTACCACCCTATGCCAACAAGGTTCCTTAGAAACTGTCAACTTCCCCTGGGGTTCCTCAGAGGAAAATGACTGGCACGTAGTCCCACACGTCAGCAGCCAGCCTTTACTGAGGCCAGCAGGTCCTGTGAGTGAGAACAAATACTGACTCCCTGAGCCCTCACAGGAGCCCACTGTGCCCGAGACCTGCCTACTGCTCTCCCAACCCCACTTGCGCGGAACCAGAAGTCAGAGTGGTGTCATCCCCTCAGGGAAAACCAGTGAGTCAGAGGGGAAGCCAGGATTCAGACACAGGCGGAGCTCCCAGGAACACCACGGTTCACACCTTGCGAATCAGCCCTTTCTTGGGGAAGGAAAGACACACCCGCAGAAAAGCCCTGAGCCATGCTGATTGTGCATCTGCTTGCTTCACTCTGCAGCAGACCCCCTTAGCAAGAGTTCCGGGCTTGTGGATGTTCAGGTGAGGAAAGGAAATTCAAAGAGGTAGAGTAGCCTGGTGTGGTGGTGCACACCTGCACTCCCAGCACTTGGGAGGCTGAGGCAGGAGGATCCCTATGAGTTCAAGGCCACCTTGGACTATACAAGTGAGTTCAAGGACAGATGGACTTAGAGCAAGACCCTCTCTCAAAAAGCAATAATAGGGGCCAGGGAGATGGCTCGGTAGAATAAGCACCTCTGTGGCAAGTGCAAGGGCCTGAGTTCAATCCCCGGTTCCACCAAAAAGAAAAAAAAAAAAAATAATAGTAGTAATCTGAACAAAGAGGCAAGTAATTGGCGAAGTCAGGCTTTCCTCTCCACACTCTTCTTTCAGGCATGCCAAGGGAAAGACAGATCTGCTGAGGGGCTTGGAGAGCAGGCAGTGGCCAGTGTGGCACGTTCCACTGGCTGACGAACCAGACGAGGCTGAGTGCAGCCTCTGCTGTCATCAGACGAGCCCTGTCCCCGCCACCCTCATGCCCTCACCGCTGCAGGTCCTCCGTCATGGAGATTCCATCCTTGTTCAGGGCTACACCGCCAGCTAGAGCAGTGCCTGGCCTGGAGGCAGCGTTTACAGATGAAGGAAACACTGGAGAAGCCCCGGAGAGGCTGCACAGCCACCTGCCTGCAAGCTCAGCTGCGGCTTTGGAAGGCTGGAAGGCCCAGGAGTAACAGCTGCAGCTGCAAGGAACCAGCGCACCAGTCTTGGAGAAGGGCTCTGCCCTGCCAGGCCTGGGCGCCAACTGCCAAGCCGCAAAATCACAGCCAAGAGCTCGCTCACAGGGCTCCAGATGCCAGTCCTGCAGCCGCGGAAGCACATAGTACAAAGATGGGAGCTGAACGAAGTTCAGGGCATTTCCTGGTCCGAGCCTAGAATTCAGGCTCAGTTCATACAAGGGCCCCGTGATGCCTGCCAAGTCTTTCCCCAGCGGATCTCTTGTGGCTACTTCATTTCCCTCGGAGGCCATCATCAGGACATCTGCATGTCACTCACTACGGTGAAGGCCTGGGTAGGACTTGGCACTGCAGCACTTGCAGGGAGGGCAAAAAGCACTCTGGCCCAACCGAAGACTGCAGACAGCCGGGCCTGGGTCCCGAGGGCGAAGCTGCACGGCCTCGCCCGCCCATCGGCTTCCCAGCTGTCTGACCACCCAGCTTGGCATCCCTGCCGGGGAAGCCCATCCAGGCGATATTCCTAGTGTCTCTTGCCCGCCTCCAAACAATGGCTTAATCTGTGTGTAACAGTGTGGGAAAATAGGCTGGGCATAGCAGCATGCATCTGTAATCCCAGTGCTCCGGGAGGCTGAGGCAGGAGGACTGGAAGTTTAAGTCTAGCCTACACATTTTAGCAACTTAGCAAGACCCTATCGCAAAAGAAAAATTAGACACGAAAGGCTAGGGGTGCAATTCAGCGCAAAGGCCTTGGGTTCAACCCCTAGTACCTTAGATGATGGTAGTGGTGACGAACACTTGCCAAAATGTCTATGCAGCATGGGCTCGATGTGGGGAGCTCTTTGTTTTGTTTTATGTTTTTGAGACAGCAACTCTGTGTAGTTCAGACTGCCTTTGACCTCACATGGCCCAGGCTGGCCTCAAACTCACATGCTATCCTCCTGCTTCAGCCTCCTGCTGGCAGGGAGGACAGGTGTGCGCCACCACACCTGGCTCTCAGCTCAGCGTGTGACACAAGGCACAGAGGGAAGTGCACTGACCAGCTGGGGACAGTGGGGCTCTTTATGGAGCCGTTCACAGTGAGCGTCTGGGATGACCTCTGTGGTGTAAGACCTCCTTGGAGGTTCTCAGAGGTTGCGAATGAGAAGGGGCTGTTACAAAAGGAGGGGCCAGACGAGAGAAAGTGAGCTGGAAGAAGCTGTGCTCACTCCTGCCCAGCTCCCAGAACGGTGCGGGCACAGCAGGCATATGCAGTAAACACAAATAAAATGCCAAATCGGGACCTCCTCAGGACCCCACCCATTTTCACCCTTGCTGTATTTCGGGCAGTTACTGCAGATCAAAAACCTGGCTTTTAGGTTAACTGATTTGGGGAACCCGTGTTAGGGACCAGTGCCGGGGACGTCCCCAAACTGGACGCCGATGGCTTCCCTTCCCCAGGCACCCCTTCCCTTCCCCTGGCCGCTCTGGACACAGCCCTGTGTTCCCCGGGACCCCAGCCTCTCCGGCACCACCTTCCAGCAGCCCAGCAGCTCCTCTCTGCTGGGCTTGACGCGAAGCCTCTGCCCCACGCCCTCTGCAGCTCCACTTCCCAGGGGAGTCAGGTCCCTGCTGTGCCGGGGCAAGGACTGATGGACGAGGGTCGGCCGCAGGAGTGTGGGCGCCCCGCTCGGGCAGGGCCTCCCGCGGCCCCCGCATCCACGCTGCGCCCTGCAAGCTGCCAGGAGCGGCCCAGACTCGCAGCCAGCACCGGCCCAGGGTCACCGCTGCCAGCCCCACGGTTGGCTTGCCCAATGTGGATACCCCGAGTCCCTCACTCCCCTGGGGGGATGACCGGTGGGGCCCTGCAGGTCGCCCCCATGTGACTGCTCCAGCTCCGGCCCCTTCTGCTGGCTGGCTAAGAGCTGAAAGTTGGCGACCTCTCCTCCCAGCCGGCCGGCTTTGCTGCTCCAAGCGCACTCACAGCCTCGCAGTGCTGGGAGCGCCCCAAGCCCTGTCAGCCAGTGAGCCCCGCTGAGCTGCCAGGAGGTCCTTTAAGTCAGGGTGGGGTGATCAATCGGGGAAGGCCCCGCGGGCCCTGGCCGTGGTGCTGGCAGTCAGGTCTGCACCAGGAGGGCTCAGAAGAGAAGCTGGAGTCCAGTGGCGGCAGGGGGCCTTGGCGTCCCTGAGTGCCGCCAGCCCAAGACCCCCGCCCAGCCCTCCAGAGGCTCCTCAGCCTCAGCCGGAGGGCAAGGTATTATCTCCCGCCTGGCGTGCAGGAAGGGATTTAATGAAATGGTGTAGCTGAGCACAGTGAGCTCTTTGTGCACAGCAGCCACTCGGCCAATGGCAGGGCCTTGCTGCCCCTCTAGAGTCCCCAGTGCCCGATTTCGGGGGTGGCCCTGCAGGCCACCTCCCACGGAGCACAGCGTAGGCTGGGTTCCATCTCTGCAGGACCCTGGCGAACTTGAGCAGCGCACGCCCCAGACAGCTGTGTGCGGCAGCCCTCACCCGCAATGCTTCATCTGTGTCTAGGACTGGCCACGGACCCCAGGAAAACCAGGACAAAACCCTTTCTGACTCTCAGTGACCCTCCTGTCCTGAGGGCTTCTTACCTGCCTCCCAAGAAGCCAGAAGGAACAGGAGGCAGCACCGGAAGCCAAACGTGGAACAGAGGTCACGGGGCAGCTGGGCCATGTTTGAGCTGGGCGCTGCTGGGGGCTGTGGGCTGGGGACCCCTCATCTTATATGGGCCGGGTTTGACGTAACAGGGCTGGGCCCCTCACAACTAAACCTTAAGCAAATGGAGCTGCCACACCCCACAGGGCACTGATATCAGAGCCACGGCGCTGTGTCACGGAGTCAGGTACCTGGGTGCCACTGCAGGGTGGGGTTGCGGAGAGGAACAGGAAGGCGCAGGCTCCTGGCCCAGGCTGAGCCAAGGGATGTGGCCAGGGTGGCCCTCAGCGCTGGGGACCACCTGGCAGGGTGGCCCTGAGCAGGACTGGGCTCTGGCTGGGGTGCAGGCACGGTCTGGCTCCATCTCCACACCCCGCCCACACAGGACCCCTCTCTGCCCCAGGTGGGGCTCGCATCCAGGACCGGGTGAGAGGGCGAGGGAGGGGCCACTACACGGGCCACCACGCCGAGGCAGGCACCTTGCAGGGTGCGAGCGACAGCACAGAGAGCGACTAGGGGGCAGAGGTGGGGCCCAGGCCCAGCACCTCTCACCCAGAATGTAGAGCCCTGGGGCCAGGCACAGGGACAGACCGGTCTCCCCCATTTGGAACTGCACACCCCTCCTTCAGGGAGTACGTAGTCCCCCTCCTCGCCCCCGCCCAAGCACACATCCTTTTCCTCTGACACAGCCTCCCTGGGCAGGACAAAGTCTCAGGCCTCAGGGAGACAGCAGCCACCACCCTCTCCACTGGCTGGCTGCAGCTCTCCATGACTGTGACAGGAAGGAGGGCCCTGCAACGAACAGCTTGCCCTGGAGTGCCTGCTGGCCCCAGGCCTGGGACAGCGGGAGTCACCATCCTGCTTCCTGGAGCGGGAGCAGGGCTGCCTGTCCCTGAGCAAGCAGGAGGCCCGGCCACACTTTGGGGCTCCGGCGCCTGCACCCTCAAGCCCTCTCATCACCCTGGCATGACGGCCCTGGCCCTGGCAGGGTTGGCCTGGGTGAGGAGCAATGGCAGCTGCTCATTAAGTGAATGGAGATGGATGGGGCTGTGTGTGGTCAGCCAGGGAGACTGCCCACTGCCGGGCAACCCGCCAGCCCCGCCCTGCCCCTCCATCGGGCCGGAGCCACTGACACCACCTTCCGCGGTCCCTGTCCCCCTCTCTAAGGACCCCAGCCTCCACAGCAATGGTTCTCTGTGAAGAGGCTGAGGGATTTGTGGAGACGCCGTAGGAGAGGGCAGGGCGCTGCAGGCTGCTGCTGGACATCACAGGGACTTGGAACAGCCCTAGGGCCAACAGGCCAAGGGCAAGGACATCTGAAGGAGAGCAAATCCTCTTCCTTGAGTCACTTCTGGGGGCACGGGGGGGGGGGATGGGGGACGGGCGTGGCATCTGCAGAGGGGGGCCTGCCTGCAGGGAGGGCCCAACACCCTGCAGCTGAGTGCTCACTGAGTCACGGCCCAGGAGGCTGGCAACATCTCCTTTGAGGGCCCAGCACCCACTCGGGCAGAGCCCACATGCCCGCCCAGTACACAAGGGGCAGGGAGGGTTGGGAGGGGACTGCTCTGCTGGTGACCATCTTGGCCATGGCCTCCAGAGCGGTTCAGGAGGGCGGCACAGAGCTGGGAGAGAGAATGGGGTCTCAGGGACCAGGAGCAGGGTGGGGCTCCCTCCCACCACCCAAGTCCTGCCAGAAGCCTGTGCCCTCAGCAAGGGCTCTATCCAACGCCTGGCGAGGGCAAGGGGCACAGACTCCCTGGAGGCTGCTGGCTCCTTGAGACCACCATGGTGGTCTCTCCTAGAGCTGAGAAAGCTGCAGGCAGAGAGCTTGATGCTGCCTCAGACCCCAGGCAGCCAGCCGAGCAGGACAGGAATCCCAGTCGCCCGCTCAGTGGCTAAGGGTGGCCCCATTCTCTGCACGCTGGATATAGGGTACTCAGACCTAGGGGAGCAGGAATCCACCACAGGAAGTGGCTCCAAGGGCAAGGGGGACAGGTGGGAAGGAGTCCTTTCCAGAGTGGATGGTGAGCATGCAGGATGCCCGGCCGAGCTTGCGGTTGTCCTGGCCCCCACCTCCCTGGTGCTGAGCACTGGCAAGGGCAGTGGTGAGGGCAGCACTGTAAGGCCAAAGCCATGGTTGCATCAGCCTCACCCCAGAGCCACGGCCTGTGCTCAGGAGGTGACAGGTGTGGGCCAGCCATGAGCCAGGGTCCAGCTGCCGCACCCTCAGCTGCCCTGGGGACCCCGCAGCGGCCCAGGTTCCCAGCATTCCCTGCTGAGCAGGGCCTGTCTTGATAGGGTACGAGGGGACACAGCCTTCTGTGCTGGCCAGCAGAAGGGCCTACGCCTCTCACGGCCCTCGGAGATGCTGCCGTCGCCCGCTTCACCCAGGACCCGGTGATCGCATCTGCACAGTGATGTCAGGGCTGAGAGTGGCACCACGTGAGCACAGGGAGCAGGGCTCTGCGCCAGCTGCTGTGGGCGGAGGAGCGGAGCCGCAGAGCCAGGACCCCAAGCTGTGGCCTGCATGGCCTGGCCTCTCTGCCCAGCTGCGCACGGCCCACACCTCTTGGCCATGTTCCTCGCGGTCATTCGGGTCTGGCTCCTCCTCCCCTTGCAGCTCCATGGGCCCTGAGGCCGCAGCCTCCTTGTCCTCCGCCCCTTTCTTCTCCTTCCTTCTCTCCTGTGCTGGGAGTGAACCCAGCACTCTCCTCCGGGTGATGGGCCAGTCCCACATCACCCAGCCCACCTCCTCGGCCTCCTGAGTGGCTGGGATGGATGTCACCACTGAGGCAGGGTGGCCAGCACAGTGGCTGGGACAGACTCTTCCCCTAGGCCGTGCTGAGGAGTCTTGAGGGGAACAGAACCTACGAAGCAAGTGGGACTGCAGACCTCGGCACCGTGGGGACTTGGGGGCCCCTCCTGCCCCGGCTCTGGTTGCTGAGGGGACTGAAGCCCGTGGTCCCTCTTGTCTTCTGCAGAGTACCTGGGTTGGAAGCAGACTGCTCCCCAGCCAGGCGGAGGGGAGGGCGAGTGGGGAGGAAGGCAGGGTCTCCTGAGGAGAGGAGCCTGGTCAGCGCTCTGCCGGAGGGACCCCAGGGTGCTTGGCCCAGGGCAGACCATGCATGGAAGCCGAGATCTACAGTGGAATTCTTTATGGGCAGGGGTAGTGGACATGGCCGTCACAGGGCACAGTGTGACTCAGCACTTGGCAGTGGCAAGGAACAGCAGGACTAGGTGCTCTCTGTGCTTTCACCTTCGAGTGTGGACCTACTGATGACAGCATTTGGGAGGCTGAAGCCCAAGGGTTGGGAATGGAAGCCCACTTCCAGCAACTTAGCCAGAGCCTGCCTCAAACTGAAAACAGGACAGGCCCGGGGTTCAATCCACAAGCCCCACATGTACACGAGCACACCCGCACACGCTGTCCTGCAGAAGTGTGCACCGTGCAGGCAGCAGGCTCCTGCGTCTTATGTCCATCTTCTTCCTGGGCTGTTTCTCTTCTGCGGCGCTGGGGAGGGACCCAGGGCCTTGGGCTTGCTAGGAGAGGGCTCTCCAGCCGAGCTGCCCCAAGAGGCCGCCCTGAGTGGGTGACCCATCCACATCACAGTGTTCAGAGTGCAGCCCCATGGCGGGGCCAAATGTGAATCCCACTGTAGCTGTGCTCTCCCTGGGGTGCAGGGCTGTGGGCTGGAGCCAGCCCCAGGATGGGGAGGAACAGCAGGAAGAGATGGAAGAGAGCCAGGCTGGGGCACATGCAGTGCCCTCGCTCACCCAGAGCCTTTACCAGGCTCCGGTAGAAATCGAGCTGGTTCTATGAAAATTAAGCATTTTCTATGAAAATGAAGGAAATGTGGAGGACCTGGGATCCAGAGCCTCAAGGGTGGAAGAAGCAGACCATTGAGAAACCTGAAGAGATGGCAGGGAGACTTCTGCACTCGTCAGAGCTTGGGGCAAGCCACAAAGCTACTGTTAAGCCCTCGATGCTGGGTAAGACATAGACCCGCACTAATGCAGTTGGCTTTCAATAAAAATTGCTTACAGCGTGAGTGGGTGTGAAGGGAAGGCTTCTGAAATGAACGGTTCTGAGGTATATGGGTTTTCATAAAGGAAAAAAATTAACCCTAACTTCTGCTTTACCCCAAGCACAGAAATTAATTTGGAATGCCTCATAGGCTTAAGTTGGAAAGCTAAAATGATAAACTCCCAGGAGAATGAAAAAGAGTACTACCATGACCTGAAGTAGGCACAGAAAACACACACACACAAGCAGAAAAGCAGCGCTCCAGGCACATACAAAAGGCACCAACCACAAGACAAAGGCTGACACACTGAGAAGCAAGAGGAGCTCTTGCATGGACCGGAGTGGACGCTGCTTCCAGGGAGCCTCTGGGTTCCAGTCAGCACAGCACCAAAGAGCTCTCTGCAGAAAGGTGGGGGAAAGAAACGGCACTCCAGGCTGTGGAGGAGCCCTGAAGAGTTCCCAGAACAGGGGGCCAAGCTGAAAGCCTCAGGGGTGGAAGAAGCAGACCACTGAGAAACCTGAAAAGACGGCAGGGAGACTTCCGCACTCGTCGGAGACCTGTCGGGTCCACCAAGCCACTGCACAAAGGATGGCAGGGTTTTTTGTTTTGGCAGAACCAGGGATTGAACTCAGACCCCTGCACTTGCCAGGGAAGCACTTGTTCTCCCCAGCCCCAGCATGGCAAAGTTTTAAGAGTGCAGCGCCCTTCCTCACCCCGTGTGCCAGCCCAGGGCGCACCTTGTCAAGGACTGGGGACCCAGGAGCGGCTGGCATGGCATCGTGGAGAACCAGCTCTCTGGCTGCACCGACATAAGGTCAGGTCTCCAGGGATACAGCACCCAAGCATCAGGCTGACCTCAGGGCTGAGGAGGAGGGAGCCTGAGGAGTCCCCAGGACACGGGCAGCCAGACTTGGTACTGTGTCCCGGCCCTTCAGGGGACCTCTGGGCAGGGTGGAAGAGCTGCTGCTCTTGAGGCAGTTCCAGCCCACAATACTCTCTGTTCCTTGACAGAAGAAGGGTGCAGCCAGAAGAGTGGCACTGGGGAGACACAGGTCATCTCGGGGCAGTGCAGATGGCCTAAAGCCCAGCACTCAGCGAGCCTTCTAGCAAGCCTGGAGCGAGGTCTGTCTACACCCAGACACCCCACCTACAAGTGGGGTGATCTAGGACCTACTCCCAAGGGTCGCTATGTGCTAAAGCAAGTGCCAGGAGCCCAGTGCAGCCACCCCAGTGTGGTCACCTCGAAGGGGGCCCGAGGGGTGCTGTCAGGCAGTCAGCCCTGTGCCCGCCCTGTCTCTCAGCCCGTGTCTGCCCCCTTGTCCTCTGCCCTTCCCGCTGAGGTATTGCTGCTCTGCCGAGCAAGTGGGGCGTGCAAGATATCTCTCCACCTTCAGGGTGCAGGCCCTTGCCCTTGGCTTCCCCCTGGTTCTGCCAGTGCTGGTGCCCTCTCTGCCTCCACAGCTGTTTATGGTTCCCAGGGTTTTGGGAGGAGCAGGGGGGAGATGCAGAGCCAGCACCCTTCCAAGCGAGCGGGTCACGGCACTGTCCGTGTGTGAGCTAACCCTGAGGTGTAACAAAGACGGTTATAAGCAGGGCCCGCACTCCTGCACACGTGTCTACCTGCCCATCCTTTGGTGATACTGGTGGGGGTCAGGGGCCGAGGGGGCGTTGGCTGAAGGGGCGTCTCCAGCCAAGTACCCAGGGTAACTCAAAGCAACCTCGGTTTCTGCCACCAGGTTTCTCACCTAGAAAGCCTTTAGGACAGGGTGGGTGGTGACAGGATACTGGGCTTAGAGCAGAAATTTGGCCCAGTCCACCTTTCCCTGTGGGCCCACATTCCTGAGCTCTTTAGTGGCAGGAATGACAATTAATGCAGTTAATAAGTAAGCCCTGAGAGCACTAAGAAGCCCAGGCTAGGGTGGGGCAGAGGCCTGGGCACAGCAGGGGAGTCGCCCCTGGTCCCTGCTCCCCCTCCCTTCCTCTCTTAGGGAACCTGGGCAGGGCACAGAGCTGAAGGTAACCTCCCTCCACATGACCCCACAGCCCAGGACGGACCTTTCCTTCCCTCTCCCCTTCCCTGAACACTGGCACTAAAGGCTGAGGCTCAGGAGAGGCCACGGGACCCAGACCTCCCTTCCTCAGAGCCCCAGGGTCCACCATGCGGAACCTGCTGCCCCTTCTCCTCCTCCTGGCCTTCCTGGGCAGCGCCCAAGGAACAGGTGAATGCTGGAGGGTGCCTGGGGCAGGAGAGGGCACTGAGGGAGCTGGCGGGTGGCATGGCCCGGCTGAACCCTTGCCTGAGAGGCTTGGGAAGGGTACTGGGAGGATGGGGCACTGCACCGACAGTCCTGGGCACACTTTTGGACCCTCAGGGCCAAGGCCAAGCCTGATTCTGCAAGTACAGCTGAAGAGGCCTCTGCAGGCTAGCTCCCCCCATGACTCCAGCTTCACAGGACTGCTCAGCAAGGTAACGGGTTGGGGTGGGGTGGGGGTGGAGGAAGATCTGAGTCCCCGCCTGGCCCTCTCCAGGGTGGAGGGAGGACCCTGCCTGTGCCTCAGCCTTGACTCCTCTGTCCCCAGCTCTGCTTCCTCCTGCACCTCCCATCAGGGACCAGTGTCACCCTCCATCCCAAGGGACCCCACCACCGCCTCATCTGCAAAGCCTAGAGCAGCTGCACCCGTGCTGACGGTGCTGCTGTCTTCAGCGGACCCTGCTGTGTGCCAGGAAGCATGCAACCTCTACAGCTGGACGGGAGCTGGGGGTCCAGGACACAGCCGGCAGAAGAGCCACTGGTGACCCAGCGCTGCCCAGGGGGACTGGGTGAGGGTGGTGGTCCCTTCAGTAGTACAGCTGTGGGCCTATAGTACACGCATGCAAACTTCCACCTCAGGCCTTCAAGGAGCCCAGAATAAAGGACAGTTATCCAGCTGCGGCTCCACGCCCCCATGGGTGCATCCTACCCTATGCCTGGGGGATGCTAGCTGTAGCATTACAAGGCACCTGTCCCAACCTGGAGGCACCAGGTGCAGTGCACAGTATTTCCACTTCGTCCTTCTGGACTTAACTTGGGGACTTGGGAGTCAGAGACCCCAGGCAGGGATCCTGACAGATGAGAACACCCACTACACTGTCCTCAGCTACTGGCTCACCCAGGCATGGGACGGGGCGGCCCAGGGCGGCTGTGCAGGGTGGCCAGCCTGGCCCAAGGAGCAGACAGCTGGCACGTACCCACTGGCAGTATGGACACACCATGTAGGTGTGAGGCCAGGGAGGGATTGACCTCACCCACAAGATACAGTGATGTGCCCGCCATGGGGGGCATTGACACGGCTGCCTGTCCTCCCTGCCCCCAGCACTCCGACCACCACAGAACAGCACAGTGACTCCGGGAAGGCAGGGAAGGCAAGAGCTCATCCCTAGAGGACGGACATGGTGGTCATGGGAGAGTGGCAAAACCAAGGGACTGTCTGCCTCCCCCACCACTGACCTGGGATACCCAGCCCTGGACATAGTCGGGAGGCTCCCATGGAAACCAGGGTCCACAACTCGCCGCTGGCAGGCACCGGGGAGCAAACCTCCCTGGGCCAGGGTACTGGTGTCCCAGACAAGCTGGCGGACGGGATGCCTCGACCCCCAAAAGTTTGAACAGAAATGAACTGCTCCTTAGTGTGGTCCCTGGCACTCAGGACTGCGACCCCATGTATGGTGTCCAGACACCTCCAAGAACCATCTTCCTGCGCTGAGAAGGCGGTGCAGCGCAGCACAGGTCCAAGGGTGACGGAGAGGCTGGGTGCCCGCAGCCCTCTCCCCTCCCGGACAGTCAGAGGCTGTGTCCGGCGCACAGCTGTGTCATATCTCCACTCCCCACACCAGCACTGCTCTGCCCCACAGGGTGCAAGTAGGGAGGAAGCGCCACCCCTGGGGACAACCCTGGAAGGGGAGCGGCTTCCCTTCTGAGGAAACAACTCAGTTCCTGGAAGAGCCCACAAGCTCTCACCACTTCCCAGCAGAATCCTGTGACAATGGCAGTGCCTTATCACTTGCTACCATGGCAGCCACTGCCACACGTGGCTGTTGGCACTGCCACACGTGGCTGTTGGCACTGCCACATGTGGCTGTCGGCACCTGAGGTGTGCCAGCCTGCCCGAAGCACAGTATGGCGCAGCACGGCACAGCATGTCTCCGTGTGCCATGGCACTGCATTAGCCAGTCCACCATCTCATCCCAAAGCTGCTCCCCTCCGGCCGCCCCAGCTCCCAACCTCTCAGAGCCCCTTTGCCCACTGTGCCTGGGCATGGCCTGCTAGCTGCAGTCCTGAGAGGCCCCTTGTGGGGCTCTGGCTTTGCACTGTACCTGGAATATGGTTTTCCGGGACATCCATGCGTCCAATTCTGCACCTCCCACAGGTCCCTGCTCCAGTCTCACCTTCCAGGTCTACACAGATCCCATGAGCATCACAACCTGCTGACACATGCACGTGCGCGCACACCTGTCCCTTGCTCTGTCCTCCCACACAAGCTTCATACTCTCTTATGCTCACTGCTTCCCTGCTGCCCCTGCTCGGCTAAAAGCTCGGGGACAGAGCACTTGTCCCCTCTGCTGATGAATTTCCGTGTCCACATAGGACCTACACAGAGCAGTGCTCAAGAAGCACGCATGGAGCTCAGGGAGAAGCAGTGGGACCCTCTCAGTGTCTTCCCAGGGAGGGGGGCAAAGTGCAGGTTCAGTGGTGCAGACTGGAGCAGACACTGGGCCAGAGCTGGAAAGTGGTCAGGCTGCCAGGGACAGCTAGGGTGGCCAGGACTGACCATGCCCCAGTGGACAGGCACCACGCACCACCGATGTGCAAGTCAGTGAGAACAGAACTTGGATCTGAGCTGCCTGCAGGGACATACAAATTACCCTGGGTGAACACATCAGAAGTGGGGGCCCCGCTGCAGAGCCCCTCCTGTTCACCCAGCGGCAGCAGAGCTGCCTTGTGAAGTCGCCGTCACCACGGAGCTGGTTGCCACAGCCAGACAGGGCCCGCATCAGAGCTGGAGACTGGTGAGGGGCATGCCTTGGACTCTGGCAGCTGCTCAGACTCTGCAGACACACTCGCCATGCACTGCACACCTGCGACCTGGGTACCAGAGGACCAGGACCTGCATTCCAGAGGTACAGTGCACTCCTCATGCAGCCTGCAGCCCCTCCTCAGCACTGCCGGGCGCCCAGCAGCTGGGAGGGGACAAGGGGCCGGAGCCGGCTCTGGGGCACTGCGCTCCGGGAAGCCCAGCACCCACTGCCTGCCACGGGGCCTGGACCCTGCAGCCGAGCAGCCTTGTCTCTTGGAGCCATGGAGAGGCAAGAGTCACCAGTGCAGGGGAACGCGGCACCAAGGAGCACAGGCACACAGGCTTGGGATCTCGGGTTTATCTGAGTCTCCTCAGGAGTAGGCTAGGAGATAGCACACGCCTCTCAAGCCCCGGTGAAGCAACTGGTCCTGTGGGCTTCTGCACCCACCCAGCAAGGCAGGTGGCCACACTGAAGTCTCCAAACTCCCCTCGCTGACAGCTGATGACTACTGTCCTCACGTCAGGTCTGAGCCACAGCTCAGCACTCTCTGGGGCCGGGAGAACTGTCCACTAGCTGCTGCAGATGCGAGGCTGCCTGCTCCAGCCTCGACAGTGCCAGCCGGAGGGCGGAGAGCTGGTGTGGAGACAAGGGTGAGAAGGGTCTGAGTCCCGGCTAGGTCACGCTCCCTTGCTCCCAGGCACCTGCGTGGCCTCCCGAGCTCACCCTTTGCAGCCTCTGAGTCTCTGCCTCCCCTTCTGATGGAGTCCGGGTAGTGAGGCCTTCAAGCTGCTTCTGCAGCTTGTGCCTTCGGGCAGCCAGCAGGGGAAGCTGGGCCTGGGGGTCCACCAGGCCCTGGGGACCATGTGGAAAGCTAGGCTGTTTCTACTTCCACCAGCGGCCCCTTCCCCAGTCCTGCCTCCCCTCTGCCCTGGGTCCCTCTTCAGTCCCCGCTCCCTTCTGGTCACCTGTATCTCCATGTAGAGCTGAGTGCTGTCACTGACAGAGGCCTGGGCCCAGCCTGCGGGAGCTGCCGCCTCGGGGAGCAGGAGGCCTACGGCACCACAGCGGCTGAGGGTGCCCAGGGGCTCCAGGAACGCCTGGAAGAGGTCCTGCTCTGCTGGCTCTGAGCTCTGCAGCAGCACTGGGGAGGAGGGAGGGCAGGAGGCGTGGAGGGATGCCAGAGCCCAGGTGTCAGCCCCACCTTACCTGCCATCCTGCCCTGGCCCACGCCCGCCCCCTCCCAGCAGCCCCCTCTTCCTGCAGACGCCCAGATCCTTCACCTCGGGGCCGGGCCTTGGTGAGCTGGTAGGTGTCCCGGAGAGCCCGCAGCACCTGCACAGTCTCCAGGATCTTGGAGAAGCGCTGCTCCAGCTCAGGCTGACGCCAGTGCTCCTGCCAGGGGGACCCACAGTTGGACAAGGCGGTCCTGGGGAATCCCCCGCCCACCAGCCTCAGGCCCTGCTGGGACAACAGAGCTGCCTCTGGCAGCACCCAAGACGCTCCACTGCCAGGAACAGGGAAACGGCACAGAGCCCGCTGAGAAGGCTAAGGAGACACGAGCCAAAGCGTGTAGCGAAGACCAGGAACTAAAGCTGAGTTGGAATTTAAACATTACTCAGCGACTAACCCCAGCACTCAGGAGGCTGAGGCAGGAGGATAATTGTGAGTTTGAGATCAGCCTGGGCTACAAAGTGAGCTCAAGGCCAGCCTGAACTGCAGAGTGAGACCCTGTCTTAAAAAGACAAAAATAGTAATAATAATAATTTAAACAGTACTCAAAATTTATAAAACCAACATTCAAGGAAATATATTTAAATTATAAGGTAATTTCTGGATTAACTTATAACATTTATCATTGTTATTACAGCTGGGTTGAAATCTTGAGGACACCTTGTTGCTAACTCATTTAACCTTCATCACTGCTGTGACATTTATTATTATAATTCCCATCTTAAAGATGGGGGAAACTGAGGCACAGTCACATGGCCAGAAACAGCAGGCCTGCAAGAGCCCAGCTCCTATCCCTATGCTGCCTCTGCCCCCAGACCCTGCGGCTGAACCTACAGAAAAACCCGTCCTCCTGGGCTGCAGTCCATGCCACCCACGGGCCCTGCACCAGACTCACCAGGCTGTGGGCAGTGGGGTAGGGCGCGATGCAGATGCTGGGGGGGCCGGACCCACTGGGGTCACGGGGCAGCCTCTGCCAGAGCTCCTCGGCCAGGAAGGGCATCAGAGGGGCAAGGAGGCGGAGCCCGATGTCTGCGCAGGTGAACAGGACACGCGCAGGTCCTGGCGGGCGGGGCACTAGGGACAGCGCTGGCTTCACAGCCTCCTGTGGGGACCAAGGGTCAGGACACGGCTCTGAGGGGGCTGTCCTGCAGCCAAGGTCCCAAGGGGCACAGCAGGCCAATGCTCAGGGAGGGACAGAAGCACTCAGCACGTCTGGGCCACCCAGTATCTCCGGACAGGCGTCACGCCACACACAAAATGGGGAGCCCAGAGCAGCGACTCCCGCAGGCTGTGAGAATGGGATCCCAGAGACGTGCAGCTTCCGGGAGTCAGAGACGAGAGTCACAGTGGGGCTGAGGAACAGTGAGCCAGGCACAGCCCCACACCCACTCCACCAGAGGGGCTGTGCTGGAACGCTGGGCATGTGTGGTCAGCAAGCTCCCACCCCCAAGCCCACGACTCCGGGGCCGGAGCAGCCCCAGGCATGCGGCCGGCCTGAGGCCTCCATGCGGTTGCAGGGACTGTGTGCCCCTGCTTCCAAGACTCTGCGAAGTCACCATCCTCATTTGTCCAGGTGACAGACGGACACCAGCCCCTGGGAAGAGGGCACCAGCACTGCCCATCAGGGGGCAGTTGGGGAGGGACCAGCTCAGAGCTCTTGGGCACAGCTGGGTGCAGGGAGGGCGCAGGCTGGAAGCCTCACGGCCACTCACCAGGTAGACATCGCAGAGATTGTGCAGCCAGAAGTGGTGCAGCGCATGGGTGACGAGCGGGAGCTCCAGAGTGAGGAAGCCACGCTCACACTCACGGGCGGCCCGAGCCAGGCGGCTCAGGATCCAGGCATCCACGGGTGAGGACAGGGACAGCTGCGGTCAGAGGGGACGTCAGGGCCCACTCGCCGCCCCTGCTCACCTGCCTCCTGGCCCTCAACACGTGACCCCCACCCCCAGCACGGCTGCTCACCTCCTCCAGGGGTTGGGGTACAAAATTCTCCCCCAAGGCACTGAGGATAAAGCGCAGGGCATTCCAGATCTTGTTGCAGAACCTGCGGCAGCTCAGGACCTCGGGGACCGACAGGTGCAAGTCGCCCCCTGCAGGGAGAAGCGAGGGAGCGCGCACTGGGGCAGGTGGAGGCCTCGGATCCTGCCGCCCTCCAGAGGGCCGCAGCCTGGCTCCTGGGGCTTACCCTGCACTCCGTGGGAGCACAGTGCAAATCTCAGGGCATCCGTCCCGCACTCAGGGATCCCATGAGGAAAGTCCTTTCTCTGCAACCAAGGAAAAAGTGGGGCCAGATGCCTACCCAGCTGCTGCAGGGGAAATCAGAGGCCTGGAGCAGCCAAGTCTCACCTGTGCTGCGGCTGCAATGGCCAGCTCTGCAGGATCCAGGTTCCCAGCTCGCAGCTTCACCTGCAGCTCCTGGGAAGGTGAGCGATCACGTGGCTGTCCCGCCACCCCTCCCAGCAGGCTCTGCTCCTCGGACTGCCCCACACCTGCAGCCTGGACCCGCACCCTCACCTGCAGGTCCACCCCATGGATGATGTCCCGCGGGTCCAGCACGTTCCCCAGGGACTTGCTCATCTTCCGGCCTTGTCTATCCCTCACCATGGAATGAAGGAGCACCTGGGGACACGTGGGCAGTGGGAGCTGGGCCTCTCCCTCTCATGAGGGTTTGGGGAGGAGGTGAGTCAGGGAAAGGGGCTGAAGGACAAGCACAGGCGCAGGGTGCTGCAGGGTGGTTACCTTGCCGAAGGGCAGCTGGCCTGTGAGCTGGGTCCCCAGCATAACCATGCGGCCCACCCAGAACAGCAGAAGGTCACTGCCCGTTTCCAAAAGTGACAGGGGGTAGAAACGCACAAGGTCTGAGGTCTGGGAGAAAGAGGTGGCAGTAAGGGATCCCCCAGCTCTCTGAATTTGGGGGCCCTGTTGGTCACCTCCTCCATCACCCACCTCACCTCTCGGGGCCAACCCAGGGCAGAGAAGGGGAAAAGAGCCGAGGAGAACCATGTGTCCAGGACATCAGGGTCTGAGGACGAGAACAACATTGGGGACACCCGAGCCCTTGTGTCCAGCACTTTGGATGCCCTCTGGCCGGCCCGCCCCCACCCCGAGATGAGAGCTCCTGTTCCCTCTGGGTGTCCAGACTCCCCCTTCTCCCCGACCCACCCCACCGGCACCACACACCCCTCTCCAGGGTCAGCTCGGCCCCTGGCCTTCCAGTTAGTGCTGCTGCAGCCTCTCTGGCCTCGGCCTCCGACCGCGCGACCACCCAACAGTCCTCTCCACCACCCTGCAAAGTTGAGGGACGGTGGTGTGAGGAGGACCCGCAGCAGCAGGCCTAAGGTGGCCTTTGTTCTGTGTTCTCCTGCAGTCTCAGTGACCAGCTCCCTGGGAGTGAGGAGACACATGGGCTGGGAACGTCCCCAGTCAGCGACCAGGCCGAGGTCGGGGACACGGGCAGGCAGCTGGGGCGGGCCCTGCGACCTCCAGCTCTCCCACACCCAGCTTCCTGCCACCAACCTCTGTGTGCTCCCCAACGACCAGGTAGGCAGGAATCCGATGGCCCCACCACAGCTGCCGGGAGACACACCAGTCCCTGCCGAGAGATGTGTGAAGCTCGGCACCTCACAGTGCCTCCCGCCTGCGGGACCTGCCCTCAGCCTTACCCGATGTGGGCAAACCAGTGCTGCCAGTTCTTCTGGTGGAAGGAGGGATGGAACTCCAAGGCCCCCGACGCCACAGCCTATAGGGACAGGGGCTGCTGCCAGAGCCACTGTGCCTGCACTCCAGGACAAGGCAAGGGCTCATGATGGCTCCACACCCAGTGGGAGCCTTAAAAGCTTCCCAAATAGCTGGACACGGTGGCGCATGCCTGTAATCCCTGCACTCAGGAGGCTGAGGCAGGAGAATTGTTGTGAGTTCGAGACTAGCCTGAGCTACAAAGTGAGCTTAAAGCCAGCCTGAACTGCATAGTGAGACCTTGTCTCAAAAAGACAAAAAAAAAAAAAAAAAGTTTCCCAAGTGAGCCGGAGTGAGGGCCACCCCGCCCCATCTGTGCAGTGCCTTCACCGCCACGGAAGGTGCACTGGGCACCTGCTCCTCTATCCCCGCTGGTGCCCCACTCCAGGCCCAGTTTCTCCCTACACTGAGCCTCACCTTGGCAGCCTGGTCCCCCATTTCCTGGCAGCGGACAAACCACTGGCTCTTCAGCAGGTACTCAACCACGTCCCCTGAGCGGCTGCAGGAAATCAGGGTAAGTCCACTCACCCAGGACCCCGTTCCCTGAGTGCTCAGCATGGCAGTGGCAGAACCCACAGACCCCAACATCTCCTTTCGGGTGGTCCTCGGGAAAGAAAATGGTGCTACCTGCAGATGGGCAGCACCATGGCGTGGTCCTGGAGGCCCCGGAACAGGCCCCGCTCCCTCAGTGCCAGTATAACCTTCTCCCGGGCCACAAATCGGTGAATACCCTGGAGGACACAGCAGGAGGAAAGAGTAGGCCTCCGGAGCTGAGAGGGGTTGTGGGGCAGGGCAGAGGGTGCCTGAGGCTGGTTCTACCTGTAGCCAGTCCCCACATGGTGAAGCCATGGTCCCATCCTCTGCAATGACACTGACAGGGCACAGGCCATGTCGCACCCCTATCTCTGCATCAGCTGGACTGTGAGCAGGTGTCACCTTCACTGCCCCTGGGGTTAGAAGGGCAGTGAGGCCCAGGGCTCTCCAGGTGTGTGGATGCCCTCGACCGCCTCTGCTGTTCCGGCCATCTGCTTCCGTTCCCTCCCCATGGCTCTCTCCCTCTCTGTAGCCCTGATGCCCACCTGTGCCCATATGTGGCTGAACAGCAGCGTCCGTGATGAGGGGGAGAAGCTGCCCTGTCAAGGGATGACGAAGCTGCCGCCCGTGCAGGTGCTAGGGGGGAGGGGGGGGTCAGGAATGGCCACGGGGTGGGAGGGGGGCTCTGGGGATGGGAGCCCCACAGCAGAGTAGAAACCAGAGGGTAAAGACAAGGGAGAATTGGGGCCAGGGAGACGGCTCATGGAATAAGTGCTTCCCTGGCAAGCGCAAGGCCCTGAGTTCAATCCCTGGTACCGGAAAAAAAAAAGACAAGAGAGCGAAGCCAGCTGTCCTCCAGAAGCGAGATGGAGGAAATCCTGGGCTCTGGGTCTCCAGTCAGATCTGGTCTCTGTATAATCCATCCACGCTGCCACTGTGACACTCAGAGAATATGTGTACAACAGCAGCCCCAAACACTACGCAAGCACAAGTGTGGTGCACATGGAAGCAGCCTGGCTGGGTCCTGGCAACTGCTGACCAGAGAAAAGGTTAACACGAAGCAGAATAGGCCACCAGGCATGGGGCCACACGCCTGGAGCCACCATGCAGGGTTAGAACGCATGCATTCTGATGGCTGCATAGTGAGTTCAAGGCCAGCCTGGAAGTCAAGGCCCAGAAGAGTTTAAACCACTGCAGAGGGTGGGGGACATAGCTCAGAGGCATGGTGCCTGCTGGGCAGTGCAAAGTCCCACACGCTGTGCCGGGCGTGCCATGAGGACACCTGTAATCCCAGCCTTAGGAGGCTGAGACAAGAGGATCATTGCAAGTTTGGGACCATCCTGGAGGCCACAAAAGTGAGCACAAGGCCAGCCAAACTGCAGAGCAAGACCCTGTCTTTAAATAAATAAGTAGGAAAAAAATATGTAAAAACACTGCAGAGCCCGACTGAGAGAAGTTTAATTTTTTTATTCTTTTGGCGGAACCAAAGATTGAACTTCCCAGGCCCTTGACTCGCCAGGGAAGCGCTTATTCCACTGAGCCACCTCCTCAGCCCCTGAGAGAAGTTTTAAAAAATGAAGCAGGAGTCAAAAAAAGGAGCCAGTTCCTTAGAAGGAAGGGCAGGGCTGGAGTTCACGCAGCACACCACGTGCTAACGGGGTTCACGCAGCGTACACGTATAATTACCATGTAGCGGGAGTCACTGGGGTGAACAGCCACCGCCACGTCTCCGGGCAGCGTCTCCGGCCTCGTGGTTCCTACCACGACTTCCGCATCTGAGGTGAACAGTCAAGGGTCTACAGCTGGTCACCAGACCTGTGCCTCACCCTGACACAGCTAAATGGGGGGCGGGGAACTGGAAGCAGGAGGGCAGGGAATGGCGAGGCAGAGCAGTGAGGCGGGAAAGCTAGGAGCCGCATTTGAGGGGCCAGGGTGCACTGAAGCAGCCTGCACAGAGGCGGGGATGGCAACAGTGACAGGAGCGCCGCCAGCGCCAGACAGCAGCCGCAGGGCCCTCAGCACTCTCCAGTGCGGCAGGGCTGGCCCAGACTCTGCACAAGCCTTCGGGGCCCACCCTGCTCCTCACCCTTTCCCCCACAGACCACACTTCAGGACTGGTTGGGCTGCCGTCGCCTTCCTGCACGGAGGGCACTGCAGAATCCCACTGAGCTCCCAAGGGCACAGCCAACCCCCAGGCCCCCTACGAGCCCCACACCATGCGCACAACCTAGGTTCCCTTGGGAGACACTGCTGCAGCCTGAGAAATCACAGGGACAGTAGTCAGTGGGCGAGCCTTCCTCAGACCACACTCACCAGACTCTCCGTCCACTGGAAAGGCGACAGAAAAGAGGAGCCCAAAAGACACAGGGCTGGGGCATCCAGGCAGCTGGAGCTCTGTGCGGCCAGACAGGGCCCGGCTCTCCACCTGCCGGGCCGCAAGACGGGGAGAGCCATTGCTGCAGGGGGTGCAGAGCAGGGCACACAGAGACACCCACGTGCACACCATGACAGCGCGTGGTGGGCGCCAGGCCCACGCCCTTCAGCCCACTTGTGCCCTGCTACAGCAACTGCTCACCCAACACTTAGTGACAGCCGCTGGGGCAGGCAGCCCGCAGCTCTTCACCTCACCTCCACATCCGAGATGGCTGATCTTAAAGCACACGACCAGTTGACGAGCTGGCAGTTCCGGTACAGCAATCCTGCATTGTGGAGTCGCACAAAAGCTTCGGTCACAGCCACCGAGGAGCCCTGGAAGCACCCAAGTGTCTTCCTGTGCCATACATCAGCCCCACCTCCCCTGCCCAATACACCCAACAGCCCCAGCCCGGCCAGAGCCCTAAATGCACAACGCCCACAGCGCCTGGCACAGAACACTCACAGCATCCATGGTAAAGCACTCTCGATCCCAGTCCAGGGACGAGCCCAGGGCACGCAGCTGCTCGCAGATCTCTCCTCCTTTCCTGCACCCCAGGTGAGTCTATCAGCAAATGTGTCCCAAGCCCCTCCCTCATCCCAGTCCAGTGATGCCCATGGTGCCACGTGCTGGGGGAAAATAAAGTGGGCACTGGTCTAGCTTCTAGACACTGATGGAGACCAGCAAGGAGGCCCAGGTGGGGCTTTCTAGGGCATTTGAAGTGTGAAGCTCTACGGGAACACAGCAGCGGCAGCCACTTCAGGACACTCCCTGAATGATGCAGAGAAGACAGGTGCATGACAGGCCTAAGTAACTTTATGAGAGAGGGGTGCTTCAGTGGGGAAGGCAGTGAGAAAGGTGAGAGAACAGACACAAATATACAGGCACACGGACATGTGTGCACGTACACTGACTCGCAGACGTGCACATTTTGATGCAGATGCAGGACACACACCAGACAGGAGGCTGGGAGCTATGCCTACACCCAGCCAACTCCTCACCAGGAGCCCTGGCCGCCTGCCCATCTGAGCTCACACTGCACTTTATTTCCCCTCAGCACGGGGCAGCAGAGGTGCCATCAAACCGGCTGGCCTATTGCAGTTGAGCACCGTGCCCCAGGAGAAGTGCAAGAGCCAAAGACCAGGCCAGCAGCACTAGCCCTGAGCAAAGCCCAGGCTACTGGAAACCACAGAGGCAGTGAATGCGAGTCTTCACAGCAGGCCCGAGCCGAAGAAAACCAGGGTGGCGCCCACCATGCTGCAGGCAGCACCCACCATGCTGCAGGCAGCACCCACCATGCTGCAAGGTGCCATTAGGAGCCGCTGAGGCCTGAGCCACAGGACAGCGACAGAACTGCACTTCCAGGTCCCTAGTGTCACCCTACCACAGCGACTAGGTGAGTCATGGTGACAGGGAAGGTCAGGTGAGATACAGACCCCTGAGAAGCCCAAGGTCCAGGCAGGACAGCACAAGGCCACACTCCACAGCAAGAAGCCAGCCCTGGCAAGGTAACTTTCAGAAGCAGCAGGACCCAAACACACTGGCATTCAGCAGAGCAGTCTGCTTGAACTCCTGCCCCGTGGAGAACGCAGAGAACGGCGCTGTGCCCACTCTCCTGCCACTACCAGGAGCGAGGACACACCTCAGCAAGGGCAGCCTGGGCTCTGTGGACAGAAGGGCACATCACAAACTACAAGCCATAAAACCAGCTGGACTTTTTTTTTTGCAGTACTGGGTATTGAACCTGGAACCTTGTGCTTGCCAGGCAGGTGCTTATGCTGCTGAGCTATCCCCCCAGCCCAAAGCCAGCTGGAGAAAATGTGACTTCCGGGATTTCAAGACTATGGATCCCAGCAGGGAAAAGAAATGAAAACATTCATTCATATTGACAGAGGAATTGTTTTTATTGGACTCAATTTTTTCGAGGGTTAGACTTTTTTCTCTCTCTCTTTCTCCTTTCTTTTCTTTTATGTGGTATCAGGGACTGAACCCAGGACCCTGCGCTTGCCAGGCAGGGGCTTATTCTACTGAGCTATCTCCCGGCCCTCTTGCTCCTTTCTTTTCCTTCTAGTATTTTTTTTTCCCCTTAACTTTCTGTCTTTCCCCCTTTTTTATTTGTCCTTTCCTGTCATTTTTATCTAAGTATATTAATTTCATTTAACTCCCTCAAGGGATCCTTCATCTCACTTTGCTCTGCTCTGTATCATCTTCCATTGATTAATTTTTCCAATTAACTACACAAATAACAGACACAAGAAAACAGTCATGGGGCCAGAGAGATGGTTCAGTAGAATAAGCACTTCCCTGGTAAGGGCGAGGCCCTGAGTTCAATCCCCGGTTCCTCACCAAAAAAAAAAAAAAAAAACTGATGGAGAAATAAGGTCTTTCTGTGACAATCAGCGCCTTAGGAGACCAAAGAATTTTCAAGACTATCATAGAAAGAGACAATGAAGGTAACAAGGCCAAAGGCTAATCAAATGAACACACAAGGGAGGGCGAGCATTTAAGCAGAAGCAATTGGAAAATAATACGAGAGGCCGGGGAGATAGCTCAGTAGAATAAGTGCCT
Organism: Ctenomys sociabilis; assembly: GCA_004027165.1. Taxonomy (NCBI): domain Eukaryota; kingdom Metazoa; phylum Chordata; class Mammalia; order Rodentia; family Ctenomyidae; genus Ctenomys; species Ctenomys sociabilis. The sequence goes on from PVKA01008647.1 coordinate 25,994, forward strand.
GCCTGTCAAGCATGAGGTACTGAGTTCAATCCCCAGTGCCACCAAAAAAAAAAGGAAGGAATGCAATGAAAGGAGTATGTCATTGAGTAGTAACGCTCAATGTGAATGGTCTCAGTTCCCCGTGCAAAGACACAGACAGAGCAGATCACAGGAAAAACAACAACAACAAAACCCCTCTGGTATGTTGTATGTACGAAAAACATCCAAAAAAAAGGTTTGAGCCAGGCGAGATGGCTCAGTGGAATAAGCGCTTCCCTGGCAAGCACAAGGACCTGAGTTCAATACCCGGTTCCACCAAAAAAAGAAAAACATTTAACCCAAAGAGAAATTTATCGGGTAAAAATTAATGTAACAGAGACCCAAAAGCAAATAGAAGTGGCCACCCCTTTTCAGACAAAGTGGACTATAAGCCAAAACTGATCAGAAGAGGCAAAGGTCACAATATATTGGTTAAAGAAACAATCCAACAGGAAAAGATAACAATTAAAAACATGCACTCAACACTGGCACACCCAACTTCATAAAGCAAATACTACGGAATGCAAAAGATCAGATAAACAATACAAATATAGTGGGGGACCTCAATACCACACTGGCAGAAGTAGATCAACTAGATTTAAAAAATCAACAAAAAATTATTGGAGTTGAACCAAACCTTGGGACAAATGGACTGAACAGATATCTAACGGAGCTCCACCCAACTACAGAGTACACATTCTTTTCAGCAGCACATGGGACTTTCTCCAAAACAGACCACACACTGCCCATAAAGCACACGTAAGATAGCATAGAAGAATCAAAATTATCCATGCATATTTGATAGTATGTGCAGTGCACTGAAACTAAAACAAAAATCAATGGCAAAAGAAACCACAGAAATTATACAGACACACTGATATCAAGTAATACACTCCTAATCAGTGGGTCACAGAACAAATCGAGGAAGGAATTAGCTGCTACAATGAAACAGTAACGCCAGTACAACATACTAGAAGTCATGGGACACAACAGGCCTAAAAGGACTGGCATTTACAGCTGGGAACGCCAACATCTAGAAAACAAAGAGCCCAAATAAAAACCTAATGATGTGCTACACTTCAAGGTCCTAGAACAAAGGAAAGCCAAATTCTAAGCTAGTCTAAGGAAGGAAATACAGAAGGTCAGCACAGCCTGGCATGGTGGTGACACCTGTAATCCCAGCACTGGAGAGGCTGAGGCAGGAGGATTGCTGTGAATCTGAGGCCAGCCAGGGCTACAAAGTGAACTCAATTCTCACCTGAATGGCATGGTGAGACCCTCTCTTAAAAACATAAGATAGCCGGGCGTGGTGGCGCATGCCTGTAATCCCAGCACTAGGGAGGCTGAGGCAGGATTGTTGTGAGTTCGAGACCAGCTTGAGCTACAAAGTGAGCTTAAGGCCAGCCTGAACTGCACAGTGAGACCCTGTCTCAAAAAAGACAAAACAAACAAACAAACAAAAAAACATAAGATAAAGATCAGAGCAAAAATGACTACAATTGAAACTAAAGTAAACAAAAGAAATATAAAGAGCAAAATAAAGGTAATAAGAAAGATTACATATCATTTATACAAGGGAAAGGACCAAGGGAGGGAGGGAGGGGGAAGTGATGCTGAGAAGGGTTAAGCTATGTGCATGCACCGCTCTCCACCAGAACAATCATTCTCTGCTCCCAACATGTACTAGTAAAAAATAAAAACTGAAAGAATTAAAAATAAAAAAGGCTTGGAGACCCCTCCAAAAGTACTAAGGGGTTCCACAGCTTCCAGCTCCCAGGGAGTGAGGGCGTGCTCCTGCATAGAGGTTGCTTTCAGGTGCCCGAGGAGAGGGCGGCAAGGGCTCGGCAGCCGCCTCTGGAAGCCCTACAGACGCCAGTACTCACTCCTCCTTCCACTGCCACACTGCCCTCAGGAATTCCTCTCGGCCCAGCTCATGTCGCCTCACTCCCTGCTCCCTCCACAGCTGCTTCTCCACCACAGCCTGCAGGAAGATCCGGAGCCAGTGAGGAGCAAGTCAGGTTGCTCCTGGAAGAACATACACAGTGAGCAAAGTCCCACCTGTGTAGCAATTCCTGCGTGATCTGAGCCAGGGACCCACAGCACTTGATCCCCACGCATCCGATGCCTACAACAGATACTTCACAATGAGCCCTCGGGCCCATGGGCTACTCTCACCCACACCCGCGATTTCTGCCTCCCCTCCAAGGGCTACAGCGGCCCACAAGCCCCTACCAGCGCACAAGGGCGTCCTGGATGGCCACGGTGAGGGCATGGCCAAGGTGCAGGGAGCCTGTGACATTAGGAGGCGGGATACACATGGAAAAGGTCTCCCCAGTAGCCTGGGGCAGCCGTGCCTAGAAGGGACAAGGAGAGTCGAAGGGCAAGAGAAGACCGGGGAAACAGCACCCTCTGGTGCCTGCAAGACACTCAGAACTCCCAGGGAAGGGCCAGCCGAACAGTTCAGCGGACTACAGCACCTGCAGGCAGGCGCAGGGCCTGCCCTCCCCCACCCACCCCCACACTCTAAGATGGTAATTGAGACTGGGTGTGGTGGCGCATGCCTGTAATCCCAGCTTTTAGGAGGCTGTAAACAGGAGAATCATTAGTCTAATCTAGCAGTGAGACCCTGAACATCTTGTAGACCCTTCCCTAAAATACAAAACAAAAAACACAGAACTTCAAGAAAGAATCCTGGGGAAGTAATAGGAAAATGGTGGAGTTAGGGACCACCAAGAGACATCTTTGCCAAGGCCACTGGCCAAAGGAAGACGAACTCAGCAATGTGCATGAGCCTGACTCTGAGGCTCGGCTGTGCCCATGTAGTATTCCTCTCTGCCAGGCTCCACTGACCTGATACTCTGGTTTGAAGAAGCCCTCTCGCACCCACCACTGGTACCAAGCAGCTTCCACATATCGAGGGCTGTAAGCAGGAGGCAGGGGCCCAGAGATATCTGTGCAAATAAAGGGACAGCTCCACTAAGTACTGGCCTTTGTTCCATGATGCATTTCAGCAGATCAAGTGGGCAACGAAAATCAGAAGCCTTCAGGTTCCCTGGTTACCTTTCTTGTCACCAGGTCCCGTAGGAATGTCATATAATACGACCTCCTTAGGACTCCAGGCCTTCCTGGCTTCTGCAGGTGACTTTGGGGAAGGGTAAAAAGGTAGGCTTAAGCATCCCCATACCCCATCCGTCGGGGCCTCCGCCCGCCCCCTCCACCCCTCCCAAGCTCAGGCCCAAGGCTGAGCTGTCCCACCCCGACCTTGCTCTTCCCGGCTATCCCAGCCTGCAGTGCCGCCTGCTTCTCCCGCAGGCGCTTCAGTTTGGCTTCTCGGTTCCTCCGGCAGGTCTGTGAGCCATGGGGCTGTGACTGTGTAGAAAGGGGCTGAAGTCTGGGTAGGCTCGGCGAGGGCCTCGGCCCCTGAAGGGGCATTCGAAGGAACGTGGCCAGAGGTAAATGAGGCATCAGGAGTGTGTGCTAAGAGGGCAAGATCTGTTCCGGGGGGACAGCGCATTAAAACAAGGATGTGCGGGGGCCACCTCACCCCCAAACTACCTCTTTCATTCCCTGCTTCCTGCTAGCACTGGTCTGAATCCGGATCCCTGCACACCCTCCCTCCTTCAGGACTGAAGTGCTTGGTGTGGACAAGCATAGCGCCCTCCAGTCACAGACACCGGGCGCTTCTGCCCCTGCGCCGCGCCCGCGGACACCCCGAGGGCACAGAGCCGGCAAGGGGCTCACCTGGTGCCTCCCGCCGGCCCAGCCTCGACCCTCCCACCTCCGGGAAGCTGCCTGCGCGCCGACCTTTACTCGCCGCTAACCCAGGGCCCAGCGGCGGCGCGGATGCAGGCCGGGAACGTGGCCGGCGACGGCGTACGGAGGCGGGGCCCGCCGAGCGCATGCGCGGTTCCGCGCCGCCTAGCGCCCAAAAGCCGCGGCGCGCGGGAACAGGGAAGGGGCGGGGCGGGCACAGAGTGTTTGGTCAACTTTATTCAACAAAAAGCATCTTGCGGTATAAATTAAAAATACCTGAGCTGTGAGTCCACGCGCGCGGCTGGCCTGCGCGCCCCGCCCCTCCCCGCCCGCCCCGGTCCGGTCCGTCCAGGCCCAGCTCCCGCAGCATCAGGCGCTCTGCTTCTGCCGCTTCCAGAAGCGTTTGACATCACTGTGCCCGGCCGGGGTCACCACCATGAGTCGCTTGGCCGAATTCTCGAAGAGCAACACGCCCAGCTCCCGCGCGTGGGCCAGCAGCAGCTCAAAGTCCACTTGCGACAGGAACTGGTTGTACAGGACACCTGGGCGCAGGGCGGGGTGTGAGGGAAAGCGGGCCTTTTAAACACTGCCCAGCCTGCTCAGACGCGGCCGCGATCTGCTCGCAGAAGGACCCTGAAGCACGGCCTTCCCATTGCTCCCTACCCCAGGGAAGGCAGAGCGACCTTCCCTCCCTCTTCCTCTCGGAGCCAAATCCTGAGGGCACTGCGGGGAAAATGCGCCAGTGCTAACTTTCATTCATCCTAAATAAAACCTCCAGCTCTTCTTTCTCCATGCAGTGAACAAAACGAAATGCATAGAACCCTGTTCCGCACATCCACCCAACCTGCCTCTGCCAGTGAGCAGGACCGGAAGCCACTCACCCTCGGTGAAGCGGAGTCTGTCGCGTTCCAGCTCCCACAGCCGGATCTGGTCGGTGATGGTGGGGGGCAGCACAGGTGTCTGCAGGGCAAGGGTGGTTCTAGGGACTCGGGAAAACAGCCACACACGACCTGGCCCCGGCAGCCACGCGCCCAGGGCTGTCCCCCACCTCACTGGAAGGGCTGGGAGCACCAGATGCCAGCATCTCGGCACCTGTGCATACCTGTTTGAGCATCACTGGATGTGCCCTTGTCCTTAGGAAATGGATTATCTGGGAAGACAGGAGAATGGAGGCCTCAAGAGAAGCAGGAAGAACCATCCGAGCTGTCACCTAACGGCACTGGAGCAGCAGCCCACTTGTTTAAAACTCAGAGCCTTGGGCCCTGCTCAGCTGGACCCTCCGAGGCTGTTCCCGCCACCCCCACATCTGCTCTTCCTTCTCCAGCACACTTGCCCTTTCCAAAAGTTTTTTTTTTCCTTCTTTAAAGTAATAGCAGCTATCTTGAGCACTCCCTGCTCAGCAGGCTCTGAGCTAATTTCCCTTGAAGCTTCCATTAATCCTGCCAACACACCTGTGGATTAGTGTCCTCCCTTCACCGTGTAGAGCAAGCAAGCTGTTTCCATTGCTGGGGATCTTGGGGCAGAGGCAAAGCTAGAGCTGTGCCTGCTTCCTGCTTGTATTTTCCCTGCATGTGGTGTCCCTGAACGGGTAAGATATTTTCTCTACCTTTCCCATGCCTCTTTCTCATGTGCCTACTGTTCAGACAATGCACGAGTACTGTGCCAGCCCCGAGAGGTCATCGTGTAGCCTGCAGCCCAAGCCCCGCTCTGCCCCTACCCCCAGGTGGGCGTACCTGCTGGGCTGTGATGCCGCTGGCAGTGGCCTGCTGCACGCTCTCCCGGGTCACCTGCGCCACCGCCACGTTGGGAAAGCGGTAGAGCACCTCAGAAAAGAGAGCGATGAGGGCGATCTGCAGCTCCGACTCTGGTGTGGGCATGGGAGAGAGTGAGGCCGCCGCCCTGCACTCAGTGGACCACAAACACAAACTGGCTCTCCTGCTTCTCCCCCCCCCCCCACACTTTCCGCCACCCAGCCTCACCAGTGTAGGCGTACAGTCGGTAGTTGGTTTCCACTACAATGAAGCCAGGTTGATGCACAGTGCCCCCAGCCCCAGAGACACCAGATGAAAGGTTGATGGCCAGACGGGTGGGGTAGTAGCGCCGAGATTTCCTCTAGGAAGGAAAAGGCAAAGACAGACCTCTCTTAGGCGACCTCCCTCCCAGCACAAAGACCCCAACCCTCAACTTCCTGCCCCACAGGATGAGGGCTTGGCCCTGGCAACCTCTCCGTGCTCCGGTCCCAAGCCAGGCATCTGGTCACTCGTACCTTCCTCTGGAAAACAAGCCCGAACTCACGCAGATGTTGCAGGAAGTTCAACAGAGAATCACTCATTCCTTCCACAGAGTAATCCTGGGGAAGAGAAGTCAACTGGGGTCCAAACAATACTGGCCACCTTCCCCCAGGACCCCCATACCCATTCCCTCCTTCCCCTCCTCCACTTGCTTTGTGGCCATTCTTACCCAGCTCGACTTACCGTCCTTCCCTGTCTTCCAGTCCCTGCTCACCTTGCCCAGAGTAGAAAAGCTGAGTTGGAAGAGGAAGGAGAGGATCTCCACCAAGTCCATGCCCCGGCTCTGGGAAAGAGGAGAGCCGAAGGGAGAGATGGGACAGAGAGAATGCAGGAGAGGGACAGGGAACGGAGCCCTCACGGTGGGACCCAAGAGGAGCAGGGCACACAGGCAAGGGGCCTGGCCTCCTCACCTGGGCTGTCTGCAGGTACTGTAGCATGAAGTACCAAAGCTGGGCAGACGTATCCAGCAGCAGGAACTGGAAGCCAGCAGAGGTGATGCAAGGGGGCTCCCCAGGTTCAGTGCTGGAGACAGAGAAAGACAGTGATGGAGATGAGCAGAGAAACATCACCACCCTACCTTTTTTTTCATGTATTTTAGGGAAAGGTCTACAGGGTATTCAAGGTCTCACTACTAGATCAGTAGTGAGTCACAGTGATCCACCTGTTTACAGCCTCCCAAGAGCTGGGATTATAACCACATGCCACCATGCCCAGTCTCAATTGCTGTCTTAGTGCCTCCTGAGGGTGGGGCTGGCAGGCAGGCCCAGGGATCTAACCCCCAGCCCCTGTGCCTGCTTGCAGGCAGCTTTACTCTGCTGAGCTATTTGACAGGCCCTTCTGTCTCACTTTTGGTATTCCGTATCATCCTAAGTGTCCCCAAACACCCAGTCTGATTTTGCTGTTGGGTGTGGTGCTGGGATCAACCCCAGGCCCCAGTATCTGCTAGGCAAGAACTCTGCCACTATACCCCAGGCCAGAAAGTGGCAGCCTGCTGTGACTCAGGCCTCCTCACCTCTTCATGAGCCCGGCCTGGCTGAGGAGCTGGGCCAAGTCCTGGCTGACAGCTGCACTGGGGGAGCCCACCATGAAGTGCAGGACCACCTAGGAACAGAAGCAGTCAGAGGGAAGGAGGCCACTGTGGGCCGCGGGGGAGCAGGGTGGCTGACACACACAGAGCCCCATCCTTACCTCCCATCGCTCCTCGGCGTACTTGTCCAGAGAGGGAACATCTCGGGCATGCTTGTCCGGCCCCAACTGACTTGTGTCATCAGACCAGGCCTTGCCCCTATGGCCAGGACAGCCCCAGGGTAAGTGTGTCCCCATTGCCCCTTGGTCCTTCCTACCTTTACCCCATGAGTGGGACACATTTCCTACAGCCTGCAGCCACATCTGGTCTGACTTATTCCTGACAAAGTGGGGACCCAAGGGTCTGGGGAGGCCCTTAGGAGCTTCCACTCCTGTGGTTTATTTATTAGTTCTCCAGCTTAGCATAGGAAGAGATGGAAGCAACATACCCACCCAGAAGGGCAATGCGGAGGTTCTGGCGGAAGATGGGGTTGAGGATGAGGCCCTGGAGACCACCAGGGAGCAGCTGGGTGTGCCAGACCCGGAGGCCACTTAGCAGTCCCGTGCTTTCTTCCTGAGCTCTGAAATAGCAGAGGATGTATGGTAAAACATGAGGAAGCCCGGAGGTCCCTGCTTTTGCCTTTTCTGAGCTGTGATCCTGAGAACAGTCCCCCTGGGTCAGAGTGCATCTTCTTCAAACAAATGTCTTTACAGCACAGCTAGCAGATACTCATTAAAGATGAGACATCACAACTCTCCAAGAGGGAAAACAGTTTCCCAAATGTATTCCACTTAAGCTCTTCCAAACATATTCAGTTCAAACACCCGTCAGCATTTCCCACAGTTAAGGTGTATGCAGCGCTACAGCGTGCACTCAGGACACATCACAGGGCCATGTGTTCGATCCCAGCACCACCCACTGGGGGGTAAAATTCACACACAAATTTTCCTGGCAGCATTCCAAGGAATATCATGTTAGGGACTGAAAATCCACATCTAGCTGAGAATGCAGGAGAGACTCACTTGCTGAATTCCTTCTTCACCCACAGGGCTACGGCAGCTTGAGGCAAGGGCTGCTCCAGAAATAGCATCCGCATCACCCAGTTCTTAGCCAAAGACGGGAGCTCCCTGCAAGAGGAAGAGGCCAAAGATTAACATCGATAGCCCTCCATACCTGCAGCCCTGCCCTCAGGTACCTCGCAACATCTCGTCCCACGCCCACACCATTACTGGCCCTGCTGCCCCACAAGACCCTATCCTGACTGCAAAGCTTCCACTCCTGATCCCTCATGCGGTTAGGTTGGTCCGCAGGCTCCTGTAACTTTCCCGCCACCACCCCCCCCCAGAGCCACCCCTCACCTGAAGACGGCCAGACACGTGGCGGGGTGCCCATACAAGCGGTCCAGCACGCCGGGGCTCAGGCCCCCCAGGAATTCCTGCAGATTGCGGCACTGTAGGTGCACTCGGCTCAGCCCACCCCGCGGAGGGGCGCTCTCCATCACCTGGGCGACGCTGCAGTTACAGCGGGCAGTGACCCCAATCTCTCCTCCAACCGCACCCCGCGGCCCGCGGTTATCACTCGCCTCCTCTCCTGTCTCACAAACCTCGCCGGCTTCCCCTCCCTTCCCGCTTCCTCATCTCAATTCTCTCAAACTGTTTCACAATTTCCAAGTGACAGAAATGTTCACTGTCCTCTACCTGCACGGTCTGCCTCTTCGCATCTCGCGCCGGACCTGGCCCCTCTCCCACCCCTCCGGGGCAGATCAGCCGTCGAGCTCCGGCCCGGGCCTGCCAGCACCGCTTCTGCCGTCGCGGCCGAGCAGCCTCTCCGCGCCGCGCTTCCCAAATCTGAGCGGCTGGGTCCCCGCCCGAGTCTCCCGCCCTCTCGCGGAGGCCCACACCGTCCGACCTCCCACCTGCGCCTCGACCCCCTCCCTCACTTCGCCGCGGCTCTCCCGCTCCGCCCCTGGCCAGCACCGCCTCTCACACGCCCTCCTGGCTCTCCTCAGCCCTCGGTGTCGATCCTGGTCAAGCACCTCAGGTCTCGCGCCGTCCAATAGGAGCCAGTGTGTCTCTCTGGCGCCAGAGATGAAGGATAGTGGGAAAGACGACAAAAAGATGGGAAAGCGAGGAAGGATTTCACAGACCGCACACCAGTGAAGGGAGGGGAAAGGAAGAAGTCATGTGAGGAGATGAGGGGCAGTGCTACACTTTCCCTCCGCGATGCATACTGGGAATTGGAGTCCTCTCCGAGCCCGCCCTGGAGCAGGCTGGGGTGCGTTTGACTACAACTCCCGAAAGGCATCGCGAGAATAGGGGTGGGGCCGAGAAGCCGGGTTTTCATTCATTGAGCCGTGGACACCAAAACCGGGCTATTTTGGTTCCGCGGTGCCCTCTGACCTCGCAGCTAACGGCTAGTCAAACCGGCTAGGGCAGCGGGCGGAACAGAGTGAAAGTGCCCGAGGGTTTTGGGTTCCTGAAGCTCAGCTGTTGCTCCATGAAATTGGGCGGCGCACGCCGCAGCGTTTCCACCTGTTAAGGATGGACAAGCCCGAGACGCCTTCCGTGACAGCACCAGACAGATTTCCCCTCTGCCACCCCACGCTTACGTGTAAGACTCAAAATGCAGTGTTTATTTGCATGCTTATATCTGGAAATCTAAACAACCAATTGGAAGAGAACATTACGCAATGTAACAGCCATTATGTCTTAAAGGGATGAAATGACTATAAACTTCACTTGAAACTAAAAAAAAGGAAGTTAGAGAAACAAACAATAGAAGAAATTAATAAAAGGCAAGCGAAATAAGAGCTCGGCAGTTTTGTGTTGCCTGGGTATAGAGCATGCCCAACACTTGCTGAGGTTGACGTATCCATCCCTTACTAAGGCTCCTTTTCGGGGGATGCTAAATGGGAACTAGCTCTACCCCATCTACAGTTTTTCAGGTATCTACAGTCAATTGAACATTAAATAGAAAATTCTGAAAGTCTAAATAACTGTATCATTGCTTTATTCATTACTAATTATCTCTTATTCTGCCTAATTTTTAAGTTCCACTTTGTCAGTACACACACACACACACACAGTGCTATCCCTAACAATCTTAAGTTGATTCTCCTTTAACTTAGGAACTCTACCTCTGAGAATGAGAATGTATCATACTGTAATTCTCCCACAGGGGTACAGAAATATATATGCAAAGATGTTTATTGAACTGTTTTTATTGTGGTATATTAAAACACAAATGTGTAGCACTGGGGATTTTTTTAGGTGATATGTGGGCCATTGTAACAACGTACAATATGGGGCAGTCCTTACGGAGTTCCCATATGCACACTTGAGCCACCTATGATCAATCAACAGGGAGAGAAAAGCAAATTACAAAATAGCACATATGATCCAATGGTATTATTGTGAGAAACTTTTTTGTCTTTAATTTTATGTATTTGGTACAGGGTCTCACTACACAGCTCAGACTTGTAGTGATCCTCCTGTTTCAGCCTCCCCAGCACTGGGATTACAGACATGGCCACCACACCTGGTCTTGGTGGCCAACTTGGCACACTTGGGATGGGGCAGGCCCGGGCCTTGCACTTGCCCAGGCAGGTGCTTAGACTGCTGAGCTATCTCTGCAGCCCTTTGTTGTCTCATTGAGATAGCACCTCACCATGTACTTCAGGTTGGCCTTGAACTCATAACAGCACTCCCGCCCTGCCCTCCAGAATGTTGGGATTACTGTTACAGACAGCCCTGCCATCTCCATGCTTGACTTTGGAAGAAACTTGTGTGTCTTAGAACTTGGAAGAGGCCATATGCTTCATTTGAAAGGAAGCAGGCAAGGGGGGCTGGGTGGATCCTGCCATAGTTCCTTATGCACTAGAGCAGCGATGTACCCAAACCCACTTATTTATGGCTAAGTGCCAGCTATGCAGCTAAGTCTGAGTACCAGCCAACCATGTGAAAGTTCCCATGAGTCACAGCAAATGAGTTGCAGCTTGTGACATAATCACCTGAACCCTGCCTCCTTTCCCCACCTGCATGCTGTCCCCATGTGCACTGTGACCAGTGCTGGGCTGCTGGGCCACCTGGCTTATTCAGGGACCGAGAAGGTGCTATGTGCCCGGTGCGGCATGCATGCCTGTTTCACTTTAACTACTGTAAAGTGCCATGTGGCATGGTAGCCGCCAGACCCTGCTATTTAAATCGGAATGAACCGAAGTCCTCTTCCCAGTCCCACCAGCCTTAGTTCAAAGGCTCACAGCTCGCGGCACAGAGGTAACAGATCATTTCCATCGGTGCAGAGTTCTCTCTCCCATTCTCTCGGCTGCTGTGCTGACAGCCACCTGCCTTACAGCAGGGCTGAGCCTCTATGGAAGATGAGTTCCTGAAACTCTTCATGGGGGGCAGTCAGGCCAAGCAGCCAAGCGTGGGGAGAGCACCTCTCTTCTCAAGCCGGAGAACGCACCCCCGACCACCTCAAGAGCCTTGTGGGCCTTGCTGAGTCCGGTTCCCGAGTCTGAGCATCTCGCATCCGCAGGGTACCACCGTGCTGGTCAACACAGGCAGTGGTGACGGCAGAAGAAGGACGATTGGGATGGGGCCAGAGGAAGGGGCAGGAGGTAGATCTGACCCAAACCCCCAAAACCCACCGACACCCGTGGAAAACTCAACCTTTATTATTACCTGCTTACCGCAGGGGATTAAAATTGCCTCAAGCTAGGTCCATATATTAGTGTAAAAATCTGTGTCTCTCCCGCAAAAATGTACAAATCCCAAGTGATTATAGAAAAACCAACGTGGTAGCTACGACAGATGTCCAACCCCACTGCCACAGGCCACTGCTCCCTCTCTTCCCCCTAATCCCAATAATTACTCCACAGAAATGTACAGGCATAGGGAAATCCTAGTTACAGCACGGCAGGTGGGAAGTGGGGCTGCCCAAGGACCAGAGCAGGGGCAGGGCGCACCCCCAGGTCCAGTGTGTCCAGTTCCAGGGATCGCACCAGGGAGCCCCTTCTGTCCCTTATGGCCTCCTCCCCCCAGTTCCTAGCCGGCAGAGTCCAGTGTATGACAGGAAGAGGAGGGAGGCAAGGCCCCACCCGGGGCCAGTGCCATCCAGTGAGCCCCGGCGCTGCAGTGGGCCACGTCCAGTGTTTGCCCTGCACTCGCCCTCCCCCAGGGATGGCTGTCAGAAGTCAGAGAGGATCCCCTCCCCAGGGCCAGCTGGGTGGGCGGCAAGGGCTTCCAGGGAGGAGGCAGGAGGAGGATGGGGAAGGGACTGTGGGCCCGCCTCCAGGTAGGCGCCCCACCTCACTGCCTCTCAAGACAGGCTGTGTGAGGGGCGGGGCCAGCTCCCGCTGCTAGCGGCATCCTTAGGTCTGTCTCCGAGTTACACTGTGTTGAGTGCATCCTCTGCCAGAAAGCAGTGCAGCTGGGAGAAGGACGGCCTCTGCTCAGGCTCCCTGCTCCAGCACCGCAGCATCAGCTCGTACAGGCCCTGCGGGCAGGCGGGAGGCCGGGACAGGTACACCTGCAGGTGTGGATGGACCCCTTTAGGCTCCAGGCAGAAGGCCCACCCTCCCAGCCTCCCCCGCAGGGGCCCAGCACCCTCCTCTGCTCTGACCTGCCGGCCCTGGTCCCGGAAGAACTCCCCAGCGTTCTCGATGACTTGCTCATCCGTGAGCTGCCCAAAGGGCTGGGCCCTGCAGAGCATCAGCACCTCCCACAGGGTCACCCCAAACGCCCACACATCACTCGCTGTGGTGAACTTGCCCTGGCACACAGAGAGGGCGGCAGAGGCGAGACAGACCTTAGAGGGCAAGCTCACCTCCCAAGCAGCCCTTCCCGACTGCCTTCCCGTGCAGGTCTGGTGCGGTCCTGCTGCCTGCCCTCCACCTTCTGGTCCTGGCATGCCCCCAGCCCTCCATCTCAGCTTGCTGCCACCTCCCAGCTCTCTGCCTCCCTGAACCCTCCCCAGCCCTACTCCAGGCTCCCAGAGCACTCATCACCCACCCTGTTTCTCTGGGCCCAGGTCACAGGAGCCCCCCAGTCATGGGTGGGAGAAGCCAGCTGGGACGAGCAGCACCCTGGCCAGCAGCCCCACCGTGGCTCTCACCATGAGGATGCACTCCCAGGCCATCCACCGGATGGGCAGCACTGCCCGGCCCTGCACGCGGTAGTAATCACCGGCATAGAGGTTCCGGCTCATGCCGAAGTCAGCAATCTTGATGGTGAAATTCTCCCCGACCAAGCAGTTCCGTGTGGCCAGATCGCGGTGCACAAAGTTGAGCGTGGCGAGATAGTGCATGCCCGAGGCTATCTGGGCAGCCACATGCAGCAGCATGGGGCAGCTGTGGGAGGGAGCCAGCAGGGTCACGGGGGTCCCTGACTCTCATCCCAGGCCAGGCCACAGGCTCCAGGTACGGAGGGAGTGTGCATGTGCCTGCCCCACCCCTCCAGCTGCGTCATGAGAGCCACGCTGGGCCAGGGGATTCAGGGAGGGCTCCAGCTCTCTCCAGCTCTGGTGCCCATAGTCACCTCCTGGTCCCTTCCTGGAGCCACCCTCCACCTGCTTCCCACCCTCTGCTATCCTCCCCGGTCAGATGTCCAGGTCCTGGGCTACCTGATTGTGGGCCCCTCCACACCCTCCTCGGCCGCCTTGTCCTCCAGCCGGTGGGCACTGAGGAACTGGTTAAGGTCGCCATTCTCCATGTAGTCAGTGATCATGCAGAGAGGGTCGTCCTGCACACATACGCCCAAGAGCCGGATGATGTTGGGGTCCTTGAGCCGAGACATAATCTTCACCTCCTTCAGGAAATCGTTCCTGGAGCACAAGCAGGAAGCAGGGCGGGCACGGGCTACACCTCCTCTCATGCCTCAGAGCCCCGACACCCGCCCAGCACACCCCAGCCTCCCTTCCAGGGCCACAGCCAGGCTCACCTGGCATTCTTGGTGGCATCTGGCCGTAGGATCTTGACTGCTACCAGCAAAGGCTGTCCCTTGCGCACGCTACTGGGGAAGTCAAGACCAACCAGGTCCTGAGGGTTCTCTACCTCACATAGGTGCACCTGTAGAAAGGCCATTTGACAGAAGGTCACAGGCCCAGTGGGTGCTGTGATGCTGGTGTGGTTTCAGCCAAGGGGTGCCCTCCTCACCTCCCCAAACTGGCCCTCGCCCAGCTTCTCCTTGAAGCGGAGCCGAGACCGAGGGAAATCCACTCTAGGGGGCCCATCTGTAGCCGCCCCTGGGGGCAGCGCAGGCACAGCGTAGGTGTTGCCCCCAGTGACACCCTGCAGGGTGACGATGTCGGCCTCAGCATAGTGTGGCACGCTGCTGTGGGCAGGCGGGGGCAGGAGCGGGGCGCCTGGCTTCTCAGGCTCCATGTAGTCTCCACTGCAGGCTGGAGAGGAGAGGAAACAGCAAGTGTCAGGCTGCGCCCTGGCTCTGGCTCTGCACACCGGCCTGCTGTGGCTCCCAGCTAGCCAAGAGTCCAGGTAGGTGCTGCCCACTCCCCTCAGGGCCCCACCACCAACACCAGCCAGCGAAGGTGCCGGCCTGAGAAGAGGGCAGCTGTCCTGGAGATGGCTGGGTTGTGGCAGGGAATGGTTAAGCAGAACAGCTGTAACATTGTACCTTGAGAGCTCTCCCAGCACAGCCAGGGTCTGGCTGAAGGGGCTTCCTCGGCCCACACCCACCAGGAAGGGGGCGACCAGCCCATGGCCTCTTCCACCCCTGGCCTGTCCCCAGAAACCCTGTCCTTTCTCTGTTTCCCAGCCTTCAGCCTGGCCCCTTCCTGCCGTGGTCACCAACCCGGCCCAACACACCAAGCTGAAGGACAGGAAGAGACAAGGCACACAGAGGGAAAGGGCGGTACATCCTCACAGGCCCACAACACGCGGTCCACAGATGGCGGGGACAGAGCTGCCTGCTTGGCCCTGGGGAAGGGGCCACAGAGAGAGGCGACACAGAGGGGAGGAGCAGACAGGAGGGCAGGCAGGTGGGTGGGCAGGGGCCTTCACCTCTGGGACTGTGGAGAGGACACGGGGAAAGGGCGAGCGCCCAGGGTGAGGCCCTCCTCCTCGAGCGCTAGAGAAAGCGGAGAACAAGGAGGCGTTACCAGGGGCCGGAGGGCGCTGCCCGCAGCTCCTCTCTGGCTCTGGAGAGCTGCAGAGATGGGGCGGGAGACGAGGAGGAGGGCAGCAGAGTGAGCCTTGGCCTTCAGGTCTGGCTCACCAGGAGCCTTCAGGAGGAGCAGAAAGCAGCAGAGGAGAGCTAAGGGCCAGGGAGAGCCCTGCGGGAGCTCAGGAGAGCAGAAGAGGCTGCAGCAGGGGAGGAGTGCATGGCCAAAGGCTTCTCCTAGCCCCAGCAGGCATGGGCTGGTGGGCCAGGCAGAGGGGCTTACCCTGGGTGTTGGTGGGTTTGGCCCAGGCGGGTGTGGGGGGGCCCGGGCCTCGAGGGGGACGGGCGTAAGTGGCCAGAAGGAGGCGGTAGGCCGGATTGGAGAGCAGCAACGCTGTCGGGAGAAGGAAGGGGGAGACACGGGGAAGGGATGAGACTTGAGGCTAGACAGACAGGGAGACCCAGAATTTGGCCGACCAGGGCTCATGGATAATGCACTGAGACAGAGACCAGGTGCAACAAGGACCGGGGGGAGGGTGGTGGACGGGTGGACAGACAGATGATGGGTGGACAAGGATATATGAATATTGATGGATGAGTGAATAGGTGACTATTGATGGATGGACAGATCGATGGATGGATAGCTGACAAATCGATGTGTCATCGAAGGATGGGTGGGTAGGTAGGTGACTACTGAAGGATGGATTCAGTGGGGGGAAGGAACAGACACGGGAGTCAGGCCAAGGAGATGCTGAAAGAGGGGGCGGGCCACTGAGAAGGTGGAGAAACGTGTGGCACAAGGGTGAGACCCAAGAGGATGATGGGTGACAGGAATCCTTGAGGACAGGGGCATGATAGGGACATGGAGCGAGCCAGCCAGGGCTTACCAGAGCCATTGGGGACGCAGGGCGCAGAGTGGGGCGGGTTTCCACGCGGCCGGGGCTCCTGGTACGGGGGCGGCTCCCGGGGCCCAGGGCGGTTGTTGATGAGGATGGTGTCCCCCGGAACAGAGAGGTGGACGGTCAGCTCCTCCTCCAGCACTCGGCGCTCAGCCTTGAGGGGATGGGCAGTGTGAGGCGCGGCCGCCTGCAGTCCCACTCGTGCTCACGACCCTCCCTGCCGAGTCCGTGCAGTGTCCCTGCGAGGCCGCTTCACAGTGAGGGAACCCGACCAAGTCTGGCCGGCTGTTTATCAGCTTCAGCTGGTCCCACAGGGAGAGGTGAGCGTGGCAAGCGGCTTGCCCTGCGCGGGAAGCTTGCTCCTGAGTCCACCTGCCCGTCTGCTGCTGCCCCGCGGCTTCCGGTGGGCAGCGTGCACAGGCGGGCAGGGCATTTACGCGGGGTGGTAAAAAATACAGTGTTTTAAAAATGCCTGCAGTAGGGCCTGGGAGATGGCTCAGTAGAATAAGCGCTTCCCTGGCAAGCGCAAGGGTCTGAGTTCAATCCCCGGTTCTGCCAAAAAAAAATAAACTAAAATGCCTGCAGTAAAGACGCTGCCCTCAGCTCCTCCAAGGCCTCCCTCCCCTCACTGCCAGCTGCCGCCGCCCCCGCACCATCGCTTCCCGAGGCAGCTCTAAGTCCTCTTTCTGAGTGCGCTATTAGGGCTCCTCCGTCTTGAATCGGCTCCCACCCTTTCTCCTCCGAGTCATTTTGATTTTAAGGAGGAGGGAAGTCCCCAGGCACCCGATCTGGTGCTTCAGGCGGGTGAGGACGCCAGGTACTGTTGTATGCGCCTGCCTTTCCACCAGGTGGCGCTCGGCAGCACCCCACCCAATCCTTACTCCAACCTCATAAAAAGACACTCAGGAAAGAGGACTTCCAGAGCTGCTTCAGAAAGTGGCAAGTGGGAGGCCGAGGCACGAGAATCTCTGCGAGTTCATGGCCAGCCTCGTGAGTTCAAGGCGAGCCTGAAGTACACAGTCTCAAAAAGAAAAACAGTAGTACCAACAAAAACTATGTTTGACGAAGGGGAGCACTCTGACGGACAGGGATGGCGTGTGCCTTTTACTGTAACACATTTTTTTCTGAGACAGGGTCTCACTGTGCAGTTCAGGCGGGCTTTAAGCTCACTCTGTAGCTCAGGCTGGTCTCGAGCTCACAACAGTCCTCCTGCCTCAGCCTCCCGAGTGCTGGGATTACAGACCTGCGCCACCGCGCCCGGCCACGTAACACGTTTTTAGAATTTCAGCGTCCACTGTACTTTCAATCATCCCTCGCACTGTCGCCCCTCCCAGAGGCAGGACTTCCACAGGCTGCCCCCAGTGCCTGCGCCCACGGGCCCCTCGGGAGCAGGCCTTGCCACGAGGAGGGGTGGCCCCGGCCTGTCTCCGTGAGCCCTTCCCACGTGCACCCACAGCGCTCCCCGGGCAGGGGCCCCGCGGCCCGCGCCCACCTTGCTGAGGAGCCGGCGCCAGTGCAGCCGCCACAGCATGAGCGCGATGATGAGCAGCAGCAGCAGGATGACGGCCACCAGGCAGCCGATGAGGACGGCGGCCGCGCTGCCCTCCGCCTTGGCCACGGGTTGCTGGCCCCGGGGCTCCAGCTCTGCAGAGGCAGCGGGTCAGCACCGAGGCCAGCACCCAACCCCGGAGGGGGGGTGGGCCTGGGGGGGTGCACATGCGGGGCTCCAGCTCTGCAGAGGCTGTGGGTCAGCACCGAGGCCAGCACCCAACCCCCCCGGGGGGCCTGGGGGGGTACACATGCAGGGCTCCAGCTCTGCAGAGGCAGTGGGTCAGCACCGAGGCCAGCACCCAACCCCCCCGGGGGGGCTGGGGGGGGTACACATGTGGGGCTCCAGCTCTGCAGAGGCTGTGGGTCAGCACCGAGGCCAGCACCCAACCCCCCCAGGGGGGCTGGGGGGGTACACATGCAGGGCTCCAGCTCTGCAGAGGCAGTGGGTCAGCACCGAGGCCAGCACGCAACCCCGGGGGATGGGGGGGTGGGCCTGGGGGGGTGCACATGCGGGGCTCCAGCTCTGCAGAGGCAGTGGGTCAGCACCGAGGCCAGCACGCAACCCCGGGGAGGGGGGGTGGGCCTGGGGGGGGTGCACACGCAGGTGCTCCAGCTCTGCAGAGGCCGCGGGTCAGCACCGAGGCCAGCACCCAACCCGGGGTGCGGGGGGGCCGGGCCTGCGGAGTGGGGGTTACACATGCGGGGCTGCTCACCCAAGCTGCTAAAGTTGGTGGGAGGTGGGCCAGGTGGCCCCCAGGGCGCTGGTGGGAAGGTGCCCCCCAGAGCTGGGGAGGAATCGTTCACCACATCTGGGGAGAGGGGAGGGCAGGGTTAGCCCCAGAAGACTCCACTGCTGGACTGGGGAACTGGAGGGCCACCCAAAACAGTGCTGGATGGAGTGACTGAAAGAAGAGGTTCTCCGCTACTCAGCAGTGTCACGGGGACTTACGGGCCAGCTGTCAGATTGGCTCAGGGTTAGTAAGGCATGAGTGACCAGCTCATAAGGGAAAGACTGAGGCGCAGGTAACAGGGAGTAATGGGTTCCACTGTTCTGCTCTGGCCAAGGGGTCTCTTGGACAATGTGACACGAGGAATGAGTGTTTTAGGGTCCTACAGGGCTGCCAGTCCACCCCGAAATGTGCACCAGGCCTGGTGCACTTGGGGCTCACCAGAGATGAAGGAGATTTCGCTGAAGAGGAGCCAGTGCCCAGCAAAGAGGAAGCGGCACTGCAAAAACCGGCCCACGCGGCCACCTAGGGGCACAGACACAGCCCGGGCTCGGGGGTCTCCCAAGCTCCCCCCAAGAGTGTGGCGCACGGGCTCTCCTTCCCAGGCCACAGCAGGGCCCCGTTTGAACTGACACTCCACCCCACCAGGCAGGCGGGCTCCCAGCGTGTGCATGTTGTTGCAGTGAACCTGGGGAACAGAGAGGGCACAGATTCAGGGGCAGGAAAGCTGTAGGAGCAGCCCCGTGTCACCCACCAGCACAGGTGGGCTCACTCACCTGCATGGTCTGGAAGGCCCTCAGCTGGTCGAACTCAAACTCCATCTCCACGAAGCCCCTGGGGAAGCTGCGGTTGCTCCAGCCCACATAGTCGTATCCCGGCCACACGCGCAGCTCGCGGCTCTGTCTGAAGTCGTCCAGCCCTAGCACGCCGTCAGCCAGCTGGCCCAGCCCACCATACTGCAGGCTGAGGGGCACCCAGGCAGGGCCAGTTGGCGGGGAGGACGGGAGTGACTCCCGAGGCGGCTCCCCCTCCCCAACCCTATCAGCCCTGTCTCCTTTCAGGCAGCACCCCTAGAACATCACAGGCAGGCACTTGGCGGGCCACACCCTGCAGAAGGGCAGTGCCTTCCACTCCGCTGTGCATACTTACTGTGTCCTATGGGTCCAGTGGTCACCCTGCTGCCCTCTATTCCTTGTCCTAGCCCTGGAGGCCCCAGCTTACAACCCTCCCTCCCTCCCATCCCAGCTTGTGGAGCTACTCTCGACTCACCCTTCCACAGTAAGTCCATCATAGGTGGAGTCGTTGAGGTGCACAGCCTCAGGTAAGTACATGGTCTGCCCCACAGGGGCTGTGTAGGACAGGAGCCCATCTGCGGCAGGGAGGGGAGGGCAGTTAGAGCCTGGAGCCTGTGCCCCACCCCGGCAGGCCTGGGCAGACCCTGACCAAGTCAGTGGCAGGAGAGGGTCCCTCATTCTCACCACCCAGCCTAGAGCAGATCTCCAGGCTCGGCCAACTCACCCCTCCAGAGGCAGCCATAGAGCTCCACCCGCAGACACACACTCATGATCCTGTCTGCCCGAGGATAGAAGCGAACCATTCGGGCTACCATGGGGGGCCCAAGGTCCTTTAGCACCACGCCCCCAGGATCGTCATTGCCTGAGATCACCTGAGGGCCAGGACAGGGTGCGTGGGGGAAGGGCCACAGCTGGATCCCACCTCCAATAGCAGTGGCCACTGAGGCCTGTGGAGGGCCATGCTGAAAGCAGCACTGGGGTGCAGCCCAGGGGCAGAAAGGAGGTCTCAGCAGAGACGCAGGTGCTCACAGCCCATCTTGCACCCCTCAACCCATTCCTCCTGCTCTCCTTGCATGGCCCCTGGGCCCCTGCTCCCCTCTTTGCCTGCTTCATCCCATTTCTTCTGTGCATTCAGCAGAAGTTGGCCGCGTGCCTGCTCTGTGCCAGGCACGTTCTCTGCATGGACATGAACCCCTCCCTCTTAGGACTCAGAGTCCCTGAGAAGCAGCTTCAAGGGACAAGGGTGCTGTGCGGGGACAGCCCTGGAGTGGTGGCCAGAAAGGCTCCAAGGTGACACCTTGGAGGGCTGTGTGGAGTGAGGAGGTACCCGCGGGTGGGTGGGGGAGGAGTTTGCCAGGCACAAAGCAGCAAGCGAAAATTCCCTGACCCTGGGGAATGAGCCCCAGCTTGTTCCAGGAAAAGCAAGAAAAGCCGTGTGGCCAAGACAGAGCAGGAAGCAGGAGACGCAGCCAGGGCCAGCCCGGGCCAAGTGCTCTGCCCTGCAAGGAGCTGGCGGTGGGTATGCCAGGGGAGGGCTGCAGCGGGCGCCAGGTCTGATTCATGCTTCAAGGCCCAGAGCTGGAGTGCTGAGTGCAGGCAGAAAAACAGAAGCAACCAGGACAGTTGGGTTTGGGAATGGGAACGGAGCTCCACCAGAAACAATAGGGAGAACGGCACTGCTTGATGACCACCGAGTGGTGAGGCCAGGAGGCTCCCAGGTGCTACACCAGCAGCCTCACCTCCTGACCCCAGCGGTCCTTCCAGTCCACCCAGTGTTGGCCGTCCCGGGAGTAACGCAGCCGATAGCTGCGGGAGAATTCCTTGCCTAGGCCACCAGCATGGCGGCCCTGAGTGCCCACCAGAGCCACTAGGTGCAGGCGCCGGAGGTCCACCTGCAGGTACTCCTCCTCCTTGGGGAACACGGGCCCCGCCGGACACCACGCCCCGTCCCCATCACTGCTTTCCAGCCTGGAATGGAGAGAGAGGTCACAGTGACCTCTCTGCCCCACAGAAGGGCCTCGTGGGCACTGAGCCTCTCAGAGGCCACTAGCATGGGCAAAGGGCTGGGAGGACCGGTGGAAGCCTGAGCCTTGTAGGCCGCCCAGGGTGTGGGTACCTGCTGTGGCGGGCAGCAGTTGAGTCCGACCAGGAGCTGGAGACAGAGATGTCACTGTCCGGAATGGTCCGGTCCTGCATGCCCAGCGCGTAGCGGCACTTCTCTGCACAGAGGTGGGGTAACAGGTCAAGGCCCCAGAGTCCGCGCTCCAAGCCCTCCCTTGGGGACCCAAGATTTGGTCTTCTCACCAGGGTCAAAATGTCCTTTCATATCAGTGTCTCCATCTGCCACCGAGAGCAGCAACAGCAGCAGGAGAGATGAGTGGGCCCCTTGCCCCATCGCTCCGGATGCCTCAGGCCTACGGGGCTGCAGGCAGCATCTGTGCAGAGGACACAGCAGCAGGAGGAGTAAGGAGGGGCAGACGTGGTGGCTGGCTAGGGCTGGGGTCTAGGCCGCAAAATCACAAGAACTGTCATTGCTTCAGCAGTGGTTCCGTCTAGCACCAGCCACTGGCCGAAGCCCTGAATAGCGTGCTCTGTTACTACCCTTTCAGGAGCATTCAGGAACTTGAGGAGAGATCATTGATGCCTAAAGGCTTTCCCCCGACCAAAGAAGGGCAAAGTGCCTCACAGAAGTGCCATAGCAAAGTGCCTCATAAAGTGCCATAGCAGCTTCAAACAAACATCACATCTACAAACACATGGACAGTAAGTGTAACAGAGAAGTTACACACTAAGGACTCATCAAATTTGAAGAAAAACAACATAATAAACAACCCAGCAGAGAAATGGCCAGAGTCTGAGTAGTCATTCCATAGGAGAGCAAGGTCCAACTGTCAACAAAAGTTTGCGGGTTTGGTTTGTTTTTGTTTATATTTTGTAATATACTGGGTTGACCTCAGGGCCTTCACTCTGGCTGAGCCACACCCTTCGATCTTTTATTACTTTTATACATTGGGACAGAACCCTGCACAGGTGGTAAGTTGCAGACTGAGCTCCGGTGCGCAACAGTCCTGCCTCAGCCTCCTATGGTGCTGGGATCACAGGCGTGTGCCACCACACAGGGCTTAAACATTTGTTTTTACATAGCGAAATTCACCACAGCCAGGGAAACATCAGTCTGATGGTAAAGAACTTTCTGACAAGGGCCCTGCCTTGCCCAGGCAGGGCCTGACGCCTGAGCCTCCTAGGCCCCGCAGCTTGGACTGCAGGCAGGCCACCCAGCCTGCTGGGGCCCTGTGGGAGGCGGACAGTGATAGAGACAGCTCCGAGCTCCACGGCAGGAATGCAGTAGCATCATCTGTGTGGAAAGCAGCCCAGCAGTGGCTGAGACAACCGCAAGCACACATCTTCTGGCCCGGGCCCCGAACTTCTGGCCAGAGGGAGCTGTGCAGCACCAGAGAGGAGAGGATGTACAACACCCACTGGCGCGCTCAGTGAGCACGCAAAACCCTAAGCCACACAAATACCCAAAGGGATGGGCCAGAAGCAAAGTTCAGGGTCATGGGCTTGATGCAGCTATGAAAAGAAACAGTAGCCATACAGGTTCCACTCGGTGTGATTTCTTTGTGCTTCTAGCAAGAAGGAGATAGAGAAATCCCACCTTCAGGAAAGGTGGAGCAACAAGCCCCATGCTGTGCACAGGGGTCAGCACACCTAGAGCGGGTGAGTGGTAGAACATGGCCTAGAATCAGTGGTACCAGAAAGAAAAAGCAAGCAAAAAAGGAAAGACCATCTGGTTATTTTTCTAAAACTTATAAATACGACAATACATAACATATAGGGATATAAAAGAGACTATAAAAACTTTTATTTTTAAAAAGTATAGATGTCCTAGAAAGCCCTTGTGGAACAGACTATGGACTCAACACCAGCCACACCTGCACCACTGGTCCCTGGGCCTTTCTCTCCTGGAAGCTCAGCATCTGGGAAGCCATAGGGCCCAGTGCCTTCCAATACCAAAACCCCTTGCAACTGCCTCGGTCCAAGGTATCCCAGGACCTGCGAACTCCTTATCTTTTGGGAACTTTGGAAAAATGCAGGACCTCAGGCCCACCTAGGCCTTTGGGGTCAGGAGCTGCAGGGGTGCTAGAGTTTACGAACCCTTATAACCGGGCGTGGTGGTGCATGCCTGTAATCCCAGCACTCGGGAGGCTGAGGCAGGAGGATTGTTGTGAGTTCGAGACCAGCCTGAACTACAAAGTGAGCTTAAGGCCAGCCTGAACTGCATGGTGAGACCCTGTCTCAAAAAGACCAAAAAAAAAAAAAAAAAAAAAAACCCTCCTGAGGGGCTGAGAGGATGGCTCAGTGGAATAAGCACTTCCCTGGCAAGTGCAAGGGCCAGAGTTCAATCCCTGGCCCTGCAAAGAAAAAAAAAAAAAAAAAGAATCCTCCTGGGTCCCTCTGGGGGACCCAGCTGTGTATACCACCTGAAGCACTTCCGGCTGGCCTCTCCTTACAGCCAGCACCTACTGGTCCCTGTCCAGCTACAGAGAACACAATCTTCCGTCCCACAGCTGGGCCTACACTTCAACCTCAGGCCACAGGATCCGGAAGGAATCACACCTTTCACCCTCTGCCCTACCCAAATGCCCCCCAGTAGGTTCCCAGCAGCCCCTAATGTCTGTGATTGCCATCTGCCTGTGTCCTTGTCCTGCAGTGGGTGCCACCTCAGAAAGAAGAGCCCAAAACAGGGGAAAGGCTGAGTGGCCTTGAAGGTGAGAGAGGCCAGGTCACCCTGAGGTAGGAGCAATGGGGTACTTCCCCATCCCTTTGTCCTCCTCCAGCTGCTCCCACAATCCTCTAGCGCAGGAATGCAAAAGGCAGCTGAGACCCCAGAGTCAGGAAGCAGCAGCTGAGGGGGATGACGGAGTTGTGGGGGGCTTGGGTGGTACCACGGCTGTCCGGTAGGGTCCAGTGGCCTGAGCTAAGGGACAGGCTGCTGCAGTCTCAGGAGAGCGATTGGGGATCCTTGACCGCTCCACCCCCACCACCAGGGGAACAGCAGGCCCTTGTTCCCCAGTAACCTTCATGCCTAGCCCAGATGAGTCATCGGAGCCAGCCAGAGCCATGAGGAGCCCGGGGCAGAAACACAAAGCCGGGCAGAGGCCTGGGACAGAGCAGAGACACAAAGCAAAAGGTAAACAGAGCAGCCTCAGAAACTCGGGCACAGGGCCAGGCGGACCCACAGAGGCGCGCAGTAACGTGTGGGGAACCCGCTCCCAACACGCTGGTCCCCATCTCTCTGATGGGTCAAGACACACAGCCCAGCACGGGAGGGGGGCCTCGAAAGGCACTTCCGTGAACCCCACCTGCCCTGTGCTGCCCAAAGCAAGCGGGCAGGGCCTCTGCCTTTCCCACACCCTGCACGGCTCCCCCACGTCTGCTCCAGGCCCGCGTGGTCAGCCTCGCAGCCTGCCCGCGCCGGCTGTAAACATAGCCCCGGGGCCGCGCGTGCGCACACCACCGGCGTCCGACCCCACACGCGCACGCGGCCTTCGCCGGGGGCTCGGCGCCAGGCCACCTGCACACACCTGTGTCGCGTTCAGGCCTCGGCCAGGGTCCCGAGCGCAGCGCCTGTTCTCGACGCCGGTCGGCCGGTGCGCAGGTGGACAGGGGACGGAGCGCAGCCCCCGCGCCTCCCCGCTCTCTCCCGGGCCCCGCGGCCCGCGCGGGGGCGTCCTCGTCCGGTCTCAGGGCCCCGCTGCGCTGCGCCCCCGGGCGGTGACCCCCGGAGGGGCGCAGGCTCGCCCGCTAGGCGCACCTGACCCGGCCGCCCCGCGAGGGCCCGGCCCGCCCGCGCCCGCCGCTCCCACCTTGCGCTCCGCGGCCGCCCGGGCTCCTCCTGCGCGGCGCCGCGGGGTCGGGCGGAGGCGGCTGGCGCAGCTGTCGGGGGCCTGTTCCGGGGACGCGGCCAGGCGCCGCCCCCGCCCCGCCCCACCCGCGCCGCCCAGGCCACGGCCACGGCGCCACCCCCGCCCAGGGCGGCCCACGCGGGACGGCGCCTCCTCGCCGCCACTGGGCTCTGCTCCGGGACAGAGGCTGGGCGGCGCCGCGGGCGCCGGAGGGCGCGGTTCCTACACGGCCGAAACGGAGCAGTCACCTGCCCAGCCGCCTCCCCAGCGCCGCAGCCCGGCCCTGCCCCGGCGCCCAGCCCCCAGGATCTCTGGGGTACGCGCTCCCGAGCTCCCGGGGGCCGATCGCTGGCCCTGCTGAGAGGCTAACAACCCAGGGGCTAGCTGGATGGAGGGGAGTGGCACCTCGAAAACCAGGCACAGACACGAGGATGAGAGAGACCCCAGACAAGAACAGGCTGGATAGACAGAAATCAGAGACCCACGGGGCCCAGCGGGGTGCCCCAGCCCACGGGACACCCGTGCCCCTGTCAGCCCCGCCCCCTGTCCACACCTTCCCGCCGCCTGGGTAGGTTGCGCCGCAGCAAGGTCCCCGCAGCGCCGCTGACCTCCGCCCGAGGCACTTCACAGCCGTGCAGCCTCCAACAGTCCCAAGAAAGAAACGCCAAGTCCAAGCCACACAAGGCCGCAAAGCCCTGCCAGGAAGGGCCTGGCCCTCGGGAGAAGCCAGGCCCCACCCGCGCAGGTTAACAAACCCGGGGCACTCCCGCCGCCAGGGGACTCCGGACGCGGCTCTGGCCCCGCGGGCGGCGCCCCCTGCCCTCCCAGGGACCTGCAGCGCCTACCCTTCTCCGCAGCGGCGGGAGCCTGGACCCTGGAGCCTACCAGGCGGAGCCAGCGGGGGCGGGGCCGCGGCTTTGAGACTCACCTGCAGCCCGGCCCCTGCGAGCTGCTCCGAGATGGCTGAGGAGCGGCCAGGCCTAGCAGCGCCTCTCACTCCGGCGGGACATTCCGCATCCCCGGCCCACGCAGACCCCGGGCCCAGTGGGGCCAGCAGAAGAGGAAGCCAGAAACCTGTTCCCCTCTTCTCACTCTCCAGGGAAATTCCGGTGCTGCCCACCTCACCCCTGCCGGAGGCTGCAGGGCCGCCTGGCGGAGTCAAGTGACAACGAAAGGGGGCTGGAGCCTGCTGGAATGTGGGGCCTGGAGCCGAGATTCTTAGGGGCCAGGGAGGGAAAGCCCAGCCGGCCAGGGACCCACCCAACAGCCAGTGCCAGGAGCCCACAGAGCCTGCCCTGCCAACCTGGACCCAGAGCCCAGCTCCCCACTTATGCGTGGCCAACCCAGGGCCACCAGGCCTCCTGGAATCCCGAGTCCCTCCACTGCCCCTAGCTGTGCCAGCCAGGGCTGCCTTGCCCTTGGGACCATTGGCCTCTGCTGCCCAGGAAGGAAAGGATGTGGAACAGCAGAGAAAGTGGGAAGAGGGACTCAGGAGAGAGCCACTGTGGGCCACCCCGGGCAGCTGGGCAGGACAGCACATGTGCATGCACGCGCGCGTGCGCGCGTGTGCGCGCGCTGCAGGCCTACTCCCACCCCCTCCCCAGTGAGGCAGCTGCCTGGGGGGCAGGCTGGGTCAGCAGCTGGGGAAAGTGTAGAACCAATGAGCGGGGAGCTGGTAAGGGGTGGAAGGGGGCCTGGAATGGGCACAAAGGGAAACTGAGACCAGGTGTGAGATCATGCACACCTGGCAGGGGGACAGGTAGGCAAAGCTGAGCGGTGGCAGCCTGGGGAGAGGAAGAAGGGACGCTGTGTCAAATGGGGGTGATGGGGGGGGGAACTCTGAGGCACAGGCTGGGGCAGGGGCTGACCAGGGCTTCAGGAGACCCCTGGCCTGGAAGAAGGGGCTGGTCCAGGGGAGCCTCTTAGGCACAGAAGGGCAGAGGGAGGGAGGAGGGGTGAAGTAGGCTGGGATCACATTTGGCCAGAGACTCACAGGATGGAGGAAGGACAGCGGACTTCAAAGGGCCGAGACCCCGGCTGGACCAACTTCTGCTCCTCCTTTGGGCTCGAGTCCCCTCCCACTACACCCCCAGCCCAGCCACCCGGTCCTTCCCACAGAAGGAGGGCAGGACTGTTGGCCTTCTCCCTCTCACCTCTGGCCTTTCCTGGGTCTCAGTCACCCCAACCTCTGGCCTTTGGGGTCCCAGCTCTTGAGCTGCCGAGGCTGCCTGGCTTTGTCCGAGCGTCCGGGCCGGGGCCCAGAGCAGCTGCCTGGGCCAGCTGCGCCCGCTTCGATGTGACCATGGCAACCCAGTCAGATCCCCTCGCTGAGCCTCTCGGCCCCCGCAGAGAGGGAGGGGACAGCCAGGCGGGAGAAAGGAGAGGAGCTGGGAACTGTGAGAGGGAACCAGAGGGAGCCCCCAGACAAAGGGACCCCAGACAAAGGCAGGCTGCAGAGGCTTGCGGCAGTGCTGAGAAGCTGTCACTCAGGCAGGCAGCGTTTGTCCTCACAAGCACGAGAAGGGGATAGCAGAGAGGGGGTTGGGGGAGACCAGTGAGAGAGGAGGGGTCAGAAGCAACCAGCGTGCTTTGGAGGCCTCCTTCCAGGGTTTGGCTTGACATCCTGGGGAGGAGTAGAAGCTCTAGCAGGTCACCTTCACAGTGAGGGCTTCTCTGGGAGCACCAGGGCCACAAGGGAACCTGGGTCACAAGACTTAGGCTCTAGGAGCCTCCTCACCTGTTAACACTCCCCCACTCCCCTCACTCAGTACATCCCAGTGCAGTCTGGGAACTCCAACCCCAGAGCCCCACAGAGGTGACTGACTGAGTGGGCAGCATTGGGTCCAGGGTCTGGATACTAATGCCCCCTTGCAGCTTGGGAGAGGAAGCCAAGCACCAAGCGGCAAGGGAGAAGCCTGACATGTGGACACCCACCCACATATGGACACATCACTGGCCCATGGTCCCCTCTACCCAGCTCCCTCGCACGCAGTGACCTAGTATCTGTTGCACACAAGCCTAGCTGGTGAAGCCTGTCGCCCCACGGTCACTGGCTGCAGCCTCTGGTGGCCTTTGGAGAGTCACTTGGCTCTGAGTTTCCCTGTTACTCCACCAGCCATTATTATCACAACCTGGGCAAAACTCTGAGCCCAGCCGTGTGAGGCCAGCCGCGTGAGGGCTGCCCTGCAGCCCATGGCCTCCTTGGACAGTCACACCAGACAGTCTGGTGCAGTGTAAACAGAGCTTTGGGCTCTGGGAGATGGGTTTTCCTGTGTGCCAGTGGACAGCGTCAGGAAAGAATCTGAGGGGCCTTAGATTAGGACAAGATTTACTTCCTACTTTGCAGGAAGTAAAGCAAGCAGAGCCCAGGGTGTCCCAGGCAGGGTGTGAAGCCATCAGGGGCTAGACGCAGGTCCACTGGGAGCAAGGCCAGAGGGGACCCTCTGCCCTTTCCTCCCAAACATAGCCAGAGGGCATAGGAAGGGCACAGAGGTTGAACCTGCCAGGCCAAGTGTGTGTTCCTTTCTGCTTTGGCTTCCAGCAGCAGCTAGCAGGATGCGCAGTTTGGAGTAATAACTTTGAGAAAAAGGGGCATCAGACCAGCCATGTCCCAGCCCTACTGGAGGGTTCTCCCTGCCCCTTGAGGTGGGTGTGGCCAGGGCTTCCTAAGAACAAAGGCAAGCCTGGGGCAGTTGGGACTTGCCTAAGTCAAAGCAAGTTTCCTCTTCCTGCCCCAACTTCTCTCAAACCCCTGCCCTGCTTTGCTTTGTAAACAGGTGAGTCCTGTGGCCCAGAGCCTCAAGTTTGGTGGGCTTTGCGGCCCCTGCAACAAACAGGGAGGCCACTGGAAGGCACCCACTGCACTGGTGACTGTGGAAGGCCACTCCAGGGGTTTGTCTTTGTTTTTGTTCATTTTTGAGCCAGAATCTTGCTCTGTAGCACTGGCTGGCCTCAAACTCAGAGTGGCCTGGCTGGCAGCTACAGTGTACACCCACAGGCATGGTACCCTGAACTCAGCAGCAGAGATGTTGTGTGGGGCCAGAGGCAGCCTCGTCCTCATTCCTCTGTCCTTCCTTTTTTTTGGGGGGGGGGGCAGAACTGGGGATCGAACTCAGGCCAGGAAGTTCAGAAGCTGGCTCAGGTTGCCTTCAGGGCAGGTGTGGTCAGGCTTAAGGATCTGGGGATCCAACCACAGCACCCTTATTGTTTTGCTTAATCAGACACCTAAACAATTGAGCTAATGGTCAGGCCCCCCTAAGTTCAGAAGTGCTTTTTTTTTTTGGCTGGCTCAGGATGCCTTCAGGACAGGTCTGGTAAGGCTTCTCTGTCCCTCAAGAGCCCTGCTCTTGGTTCTCCATGGGCAGTCAGGTCTGCTGAGCCCAATGGGTCTGGCTGTGTCTCAGCTCTGCAGACTCCTCCTCCCCATTCAAAAGGCACCCACTCTGGGGTGGGAAGGGATTGGAAAAGCTGGGCTATCTGGCAGAGCTGGGGTCAACCCGAATCTTCCCACATGCACGGTGCCTCAAGCCACAGGCTCAGCCTAAACCTTGGTCCTTTAGACTCTAGAACTGAGCTAGACTCACTCAACAGAGTTCTGAGGGGCTCTGTAATCCCTGCTCCTTCAGAGTCCATGGAGCTCTGGGGACCCGGCCCTTACCTCTTCCAACTTCTTTCATCTCGCAGGAGTACTGGTACCCAAATCATTCTGGTTTATATACAGAGAATGTACAGTATCCAAAGTTGGCCAATGAACACCCAACATGTTTGCACACACCTGCTATCTTGCTCCGGAGGCTGAGCAGGAGAACCACAATCTCAAGCCCAGCCTGGGCTACGTAGTGAGCTCAAGCCAGCTTAAACTACATATCGAGAGCCTGCCTCCCCCCCCCCAAAAAAAAAAACAGAGCAGAACAAATAAAAGTTCAACAATTTACTTAAAGCCATGTTGGAAGGTAAGCCAGGGCTAACCCTTCTCAGGTGAGGGTCTCTGGACACCTAGAGAACCACAAACTTGCCTGTGAGAATGATTACTTCCATTCTCATGTTCAGGTAATTTATATTTTATTTTATTTTTCTGGCAGAACCAGGGATTGAACTTGGGCCCTTGCACTTGCCAGGGAAGTGCTTATTCTACTGAGCCATCTTCTGGTCCCCAGCCTGTGTGTCCGTGCTGTCTGCCTATTCAGAGCTTCCACTGTCACGCCTGCTTGTGCAGCAGGGAGGGTCGCGGGCCTGGCTTTTCCCAGGCACTGGCAACAGATAGGAAGAGGAGAGCTGAGTCACAGGGCGCAGCCAAGTCCCTGGGAACCTGTCCCAGCGCCTGAGCACGCCGCCAGCAACTCCGCTGCAGAAAAACAGCCCTGTCCATCGCGCTCAGTGCATGCTAATGTTGAAATTGCCTTCCCACCTTTGTTTGTACTCATTGCTACTTTGTACTGTGCCTTCATACCGAAGGCCTATCTGCAAGTGAAGGCTGTGCCTGCACCCACTTGCCTTGTGTTTCCCAGAAGTGAGGCCTCCTGGAAAACTGGCACTCAAGTGTCGCTCCCTACCACCCCGTCTTGGCCTCACTTGCCTTAGACAGCAGCCCCCAAGCAGGAGGACAGTGATGTGTGGTCAGCAGGACATCCCTCATCACCATGGTAATGACCAACTAGGGCTTATTTTCAAGGAAACATGGAATTATAGAAATAGCTTAAGTCTGTGAAAATTGTTTTCCTCCAAAAGTGCTCACCTGCATAGCAGGACTAAGCAAAAATTTCAGGAGTCCCTAAGAAACCCTGCCATAAATAAGTAAATACAAGCCCGGACCAGGCCTTCACTGGCAGGTCAGGACCAGTTCCGTGCAATCCACACATGCTCACAAGACTTGTGGAGACCACGGTGTGGAAGTTGGAACCTGGGCTCCTGGGCTATTGAGGGTCGGGAAGAGGGATGCCCAAGTGAGGGGTCAGAGGGTGGGCATGGGGGGCAGAACCAAGACAGGACAGACTTGAGATCGAAATGAGACTGCTCAAACTCTTTCCCTAGTAATACACACAAATTTTAAAAAGAAAGGGAGGGCCGGGGGAGATGGCTCAGTAGAATAAGCACTTCCCTGGCCAGTTCTGCCAATAAACAAATAAATAGAAGGGATTTTTGTGGAAGGAAAAGAATAAGGTTCTCAGGATCTTTGGGCTACAAAGTATTAGCTGCTTAAACAAAGCCCTGGAAGGTTCTGGGTTAATTCTGTGGGTTCATCACGTCCTAGAGGATGCGGCTTCTTTCCATCTCTGTGTTCCACACTCGGTATGTGGGGCGCCCCCGGTGCCCCCTGCTCCCCAACTCCCAGCGCCCCCGCGTGGACGATCCTGGCCACACAGCTCTGTGCCGTCCAGCAGCCAGGTCAGGCGTGAAAGCCTCAGCTTCTCACACCTCACCACTCCACTCCAGTTCCTCACACCTCAGCTGCTCACAGCCCAGCACCTCACACCCAATCTCACTCTTCAGCTCCTCCAGTTCTTGCTTCTCACACTGCAGGTCCTCACACCAGCTCCTCACATTCATTCTCCTCCCGCACACTGCAGCGCCTCTCACTGCTTCCTCCGCTTCCCACCTGCTCTTTCCTCCTGGACAACCCCCTCCCTCCACCCTTCACAGAGTTCCCAGCTCCTCAAGTGTAGGAGGCTCTTCCAGGTCCTCGTCTCATTCCAAGAAACCAATATTTGTAATCCCAAAGTTATGTTATTGGAATCCCATCAAGTTGACTCCAATCTACCACTTTCCATTCAATGCATGGCGAAAATAGACACTAGATTATACTTTTAATCATCAGGGAGTGGAGGGGCTCTAGCCCCAGCCATGACGATGGCTTTCTGGAACCAAGAGAGCGACCCAGGACCTTGCCCAGGTTTTATTCAGTGGGGGAGAGGCTTGAGGAGGAATGACTGAGAACTGTGGGAAGAAGGTGACCATTGTAAGCTGAGCTAGGTGGGAGGCCTACATTTACCTGTGCCACAGGCAGAGAGGATAGGCAGAGAAAGTAATCTGCATTACAATTGCTTAAAGCCAACTGAAGGATAAACAGAAGTCCTAGCCAGCTCTGTACATAAATAGGGCCAGGCTCCGTCAAATGGTGACATTCACTCTTCTTTCGAGGAGAGCTGCTCAGGTGGTCCTCCACACTCAAGCTCTGGCAAGGGTGGCCCGCTTTCTCCAGGGTGGAGAATTTCCAGTCCCTCTTTTGTTTGTGAGCTACCCTGATGCCCGGCCAGTCCTTCTGCTTGTCCCTGCCACTAGGAACAGGAAGTTTAGAATTCATGGTGTTGGATGTGGAGGAAGAGCACTCTGAGAGTCA
>PVKA01008647.1:58555-72179 GCA_004027165.1 Ctenomys sociabilis
GGATGGTAAACCCTAAGTGCTTCCTTCGTGTGTGTGTGTGTGTGTGTGTGTGTGTGTGTGTGTGTGTGTGTGTGTGTGGTGGGTCCTGCACCAGACTCCCAGGACACAGAGACTGTGCTTATCTTGTGTACCTAGCGTGGAAAAAGAATCCCAGAAATACTTGTTGAATAAAAAGGGTAAAGGGGCGTTGCTGGTCAACGCCTCCAACGCCCTCTCAAGCAAAGACAAGGCGAAGGGTCCTTGTGGGTGCTGTGGCTCTGCTCTGCAAGACACTGGGCCACTGGGTCTGGGCTCCCCTTTAGAGAGGAAGAGAGAGGAGAGAGGGAGAGACACAGAGACAGAGACAGAGACCCTCCCTGCCCCGTGTGCTCCTTCATGCCAGGGCAGATCAGGGTCCTTTACGGGCTCCAGGCCCCCAGGCCAGTGCCCAGCTGCATGTGGCCCTGGGTTGAAGGAGAGCAGAAATTCAGGCAGCCAGAGCGCAGCTTGGTGACTTGGAGGAGTTC
The DNA here is from genome assembly GCA_004027165.1 of Ctenomys sociabilis. Lineage (NCBI taxonomy): Eukaryota > Metazoa > Chordata > Mammalia > Rodentia > Ctenomyidae > Ctenomys > Ctenomys sociabilis. The sequence goes on from PVKA01008647.1 coordinate 59,062, forward strand.
ATTCCCCCACGCTGCGCAGAAGACACAAGTGAGGGACTGGGCTTGGTGTCAGGAAAGCAAACAGTAGCTCTCGCATAAGACAGAGCTGCTTGAAATCCTAAACCTCAGTCAGACATCGTGTTGGACATTTGTAAACTTAGGTATTTGGAGACTGAGATTGGAGTATTACAAGTTCAAGGCCAGCCTGGGCAACTTGGTGAAACCCTATCAATAAATAAATGAATTTCTTTTTGGTGGAACTGGGGATTGAACTCAGGCCCTTGTGCTTGCCAGAGAGGTGCTTATTCCACTGAGCCATCTTCCTGGCCCTTTTTTTATTTTTTTTAAACTTTAAAACCTGGGTAGGCCTGATAGCTCAGCAAACTAGAGTGCCTGCTTAACGCAGAGCAAAGTGACCATGTTCAATCCCCAGGGTGCAGTGCTGGCCCCTCCACTGGGACATGCTGAGACAGCGATTGAGACTGGGCCGGGGGCACCTGCCTGTAATCCCAGCACTTGGGAGGCTGAAAACATAAGAATCACTAGGAGTCCAACGTATGTAGTGAGACCCTGTGGCCCCTATAGACCCTGTCCTAAAGACAATAATAATAATAATAATAATAAAATCTTAAAAGGTTAGGGACACCTTAGTGTGAGGCCCCAAATTGAATCCCCAGTACCACAAAAGTTAACTAAATAAATAAAAATGTTTGAACCTTTTCCTAGATAAGAGCGAGGAGAGATGCCAGAGTCTCTGGGCATTCCCAAGCCTGAGAATGTCACCATGAAGATGACAGGGGGCTGGGTGCAGCTCGGGGCAGGGTGCATGCTTAGCACGCACACGGACCTGAGTGTAACTTCTCGTACAAAAACACAAGACCAGGGCCAGCCAGATAGTTCAGGGGATTAAAGTGCCTGCTCAGGCAAATGCAGGGACTGGGGTTCAGTCCCTGGCGTGCTACGCTGGCCCCGGGGCACACTGAGCCGGGGACTTGGACGGAGCATGGGGGCACACACCTGTCATCCCAGTGCTTGGAAGGCTGAAAACAGAGGATCACTGTAGGGCTCTGTTGGTCGTACTGTGAATGGTTCTACCTGGGGAGGCAGGGCTGCAGGAATGAGAAAGACAAGAAGACAAAAGCTGGGCTAGGGGCCGCTGCTCTGCCTGAGGGGCAGGACTAACCCAACACACAACAAAATGGTCCTTTCAAAGTTGGTAACACAGACTCAAGGTTGCCTGGCGCCTGCTCGCTGGCCTGAGCCAGACAGGGTGTTCTCTCAGGACTGAGGTAGCTGGTTGGCTTCAGGCACTGAGGCCCAGTCCCACTACACACATCTGATCAGTCTCCTACCTTTCTGCAGCTCCCAACAGAAAACAGGAGGATCACTGCGAGTCCAGTCTACCTAGTGAGACCCTTAGAGCCTGTGGAGCCTGTCCTAAATACATAAAATGAAATAAAAACAAGGCCACAGGCTGGGAGGGAGGAAGGGCGGCATAGGCTGCCCGAGGAGTCTAAGATGGCGTCTCCCTCCTGTCAAGCCCAGGGAAGTGGACCCTCTTGGACTCTGTGTGTGCACCCCCTGCTTCTGGGGGACACAGTGAGCTGGCAACTGGCTGTATCTGGAAAGAAAAAGCACCAGGAGGCTGCTTGATGCCCTGGTGGTGGAGCAAGGGAGATGAGGGTTGGGGGAGCCAGCTTTCCAAGACTGGGAGTGAGGGGCTTTGATTTATGGACAAGAGGTGGGCTGTGTCACAAGAACAGGCACAGAGTCATGCTGGGTTCTCCCCAAAGGGTCACCCGACAGGCTTCAGTGCTCCAACGGTCCTGGCGGCCACAGGAGGGCACCTGGCTGACTAAGGAATGGAGTCAGGAGGAGAGCGATGCCGGCAAGGGGAAGCCAGGGCCGCCCACAGGGCAGGCCCTCTCCGCAGGTGCCATCTCCTGGTGCCTCAGTCACCTGCCTCCCAACTGGGACTCAGCATGGCACTCGCCTCTTCGAGGAGGACAGCTTCATGTCGGCTTGTGGCTTCAGCAGTCTCAGCCGTGGCTCACCTGCCGTGGCACAGAAGTGGCGTGAAGGGACAGCACTCACATCATGGCAGCCGGGAAGAGCAGAGGAGCAGGGGTGGGGCGTGAGACACTCGCCCTCCTGCGGGCCCGAGCCCTCGAGCCAGCGCCCCACGGCCACAGCCGCCCACCTGGCCACCAGGGGTCCACGAGGAGCTCCTCACCCCTGCCACCTCTGCACACGTGAGAGTTTGGGGAACATTCTCCATAGAAACCAAAGCACCCAGCCTCCCCCTCACAGGCTCCAGCCCTGGAGAGGGCCCAGGCCCAAGGCAGCAAGACGAGAGGAAGGACGGACACACGCATACAAAGGAGCCTGTGCGGTCAGGACAGTAGGTCCCCAACGAGGACCGAGTTCTGTCCCAGGAGAACTGCTCAGATGGCAGGTTCATCCATAAGCTGACACAGGGAACTCTACACAGGATGCCTGCGAAAGTTCACAAGCTGAGTGTTTGCACATGGAGGGCTTACTGCCGGCTCCACGGTGCCGCTGAGGGCCAGCTTCCTTTACCTGCTACTGCACTCCCTGGGGGCTGAAAAGCTGAAATGGGGCTACCTCCACACCAGTGGCCCCCACCCGAGCCAGGGAGGGAGTGCCACACTGGCCATTGGGAACAAAAGATTGTTGCTGATTCTGATCCCTTTGATCAAAGTTTAGAGATACAGCCATTCCTGGCTGCAAGGGATGCTAGGAAAGATAATCTTATTAGGGTGGCTGAAAGTCGAACAAAAATTTGAAAGTCCTGTGACTTAGTAGAGGACTGCAGCTGTTGGGGGACAGTAGAAGTTTGTCCCACAAAGCACCAAGTAAGAAATAAGAGATCATCACCATGCACCTCCAGGGAAAAGACCTCACATTTAAATAAAATGTGGAGTCTATGATTCCATGAGATTGAGCTATCTAATTACAGATCTGTGGAATAACAGCGATCATATTACCTTCAAAATGTCATTGAAAGGGGGCCGGAAGATGGCTCAGTAGAATAAGTGCTTGCCTGGCAAGCGCAGGGGCCTGAGTTCAATCTCTGGCTCTGCAAAAAAAAAAAGTCATTTAAAAAAAGGTCATTAAACTAAGGCTGGGGAGATAGCTCAGTGGCATAAGTGCCTGCCTCACATTCACAAGTGCAAGGTCCCAGGTTTGATCCCCAGTACCCCCAAAAAGGTCACTGGGTTAGGCTGAGCAGTGATTAGAAAAAACCTTGCTCTGAGTGACTTCTTGAAGATGACACTACAATGTCTTAGCTACTGTTCTGCTTTTCCATTACGAATTTCTGTTTTACTATTTTTCAATTTAAAAAAGACCCTGACGTTTCACACAGGCTGGCTGGAACCCTACACACAACATGCGTCTGCACTCAGGACCCGGTTCCTGGTCCTGCGCTCACCGCAGTGGGCCCTCAGACCTGCCTCTTCCTGTTGCAGCTGCACTTGCCCATCGCCTGGACCTGGGCACAGGCGTCCCGGGGAAAGCAGCTGCAAGCCCTCCGCCTCTCTGCCCCAAACGACACACAGCAAACCACACAGATTTAAAGTGCGCATGTTGACAAGTTTTTCCTGCAAAAATCAGCACAGTGTTCAAGTCAGTGACCACAGTGCCCCATCCCCGCCCCTCCCTAGGCCCGTGCTGGGGCAACCACGGGCCTGCTTTCTGTCTCTGTAGATTTGTTTCCCTTTGCTAGAGTTTTATATAAATGAAACCGTGCATTGCACAGGCTTTCGTGGCCTGGCTTATTTCATTCCAGCTGTCAGCCTTTCCGACACTGTGGAAGAGCCCAGCGCAGAGAGCCTCGCCAGGGCTTGTGCTTCTGCCTGCGTGCATGCTGGGTGCCGTGGGTTGCCTTAAGCTGTATAATTTTTCCACACTGATGCCAAGATGACTTTCTGGTTAATGCGTCTCTCTTAATCCAAAACAAGAATTATAACCTTGAACACCAACGCTGTTTTACCCCCTCCACCAGTTCTTAAAACCCAGGGGGCCAGGGTGCTCCCCTGGCAAGTGCAAGGGTGTGAGTTGAATCCCCCATTTGGGGTGGGGGGACCGGAGGTGACCTGGGAAAGATCACCCACTCTTCAGACAGGAACCCTGAAGAGCTGCAGTCCGTCGCTCCAGCTCTGGGGAGCTACAGTTTCAGACAGCGTGGATTTTGACTGGATTGCTTTAGACCTTTGGAGAATCCCTTGTGATGAATCGTGCACTGTCCACGCAGCTCCCCGGGGCCCAGGAAGAGTGGGTATAGTGCTGAAGAATTTATGGGTGATGCGGCACATCTGGAATCAATTTCCAAGGATAGCCAAGAAAGATGTGGGAGGGGCAGACGAGTGGGCGCAGCCCTCCCCAGCGCCCCGAGCCTGGCTAGAGTCAGTGGTGCTCACTACCTCTATCTCACGGCTTTTGCCTATCTTGAAAATTGCTATCCTAGGGAACCGGGGAGATGGCTCAGTGGAATAAGCGCTTCCCTGGCAAGAGCAAGGGCCTGAGCTCAATCCTGGCTCCGCCAAGAAAAAGAAAATTACTACCCTAAGCAGTTCTTTCACACACACGTAGGAAATTCTCCCGTTGCCTTTATTATTAAGATACTGCTTATTCATCATTTTCAGACAAGCATGTTTTCAGTGAGAAATTAAAGTAATTTTAGGGCTTAAGTAAAATAACAACTTACTGCAGTCCAACTTGGGCAGAATAAGCACTAACTACACAATGATTATTTATTATATTATATTATGATTTCATCAGCATTGACCTGTGGCTGTGAAAAGCCAGACCTACCTGGAACATGGGTGTTTTCTGATATTGGGCAGAGAGCAAAGGCAAAATCTTCTTCTGAGGAGTTTGTTGTAGGAGGTTTTCCAGGAGCCTCATGGATTTAGGAGTTTCCTAGAAGAACTTGCGAGACTGCCAGAGGCTTCTTCTGGAAAGTAAAGATTTAGTGTGAAATGTGGAAAGAGTAAATACAGCATGACCAGTCCAAAGGTAGCTTAATGTTTTCAAATTTATCATGAACAAGTCAAAGGAAACAAAACACAGAAATTTAATAAGAATTGGACAATCAGTATATATTTTAATAGAATTCTTAGAACCTGGAAGCATCTCTTCTGCTAAGGCTGATCTATTTCAAATAAATGACCAATATAATATTCGCTGAAGTATTCCTAGTATATCAAGAATGAGCCAAATTTCCCACTTATAGTGACAGTCACTGCCCCATTTCCTAGACAGTTCTATACAAAACAAGAAAATATATAATTAAAGGGCTTAAATATATACTGGAAAGAAGAAAGAGACCTGGTTATTCTTTTTTTTTTTTTTTTTTTTTTTTGTCTTTTTGAGACAGGATCTCACTGTGAAGTTCAGGCTAGCCTTCAGCTCACTTTGTAGCTCAGGCTGGTCTCGAACTCACAACAATCCTCCTGCCTCAGCCTCCCCAGTGCTGGGATTACAGGAATGCGCCACCAGCCTGGCTCCGGTTACTTTTTGTTTCTTGTTTAGGTTTTCCTTAGATTTTGTTTTTGTTTTTTTTTTTTTGTGGCTGGCTCAGCCCACCTGAGGGCAGGGCTGGAGTGGCCCTCAGTGCCAGGGACTGAACCTCAGTCTCTTTAGTCTGCTGAGCCATCTCGATGACCCTATTGATTTGTTTTTGGTGTTTTTTTCGTTTTTGGGTTTTTTGTGTTGGGGGTAGCATGGGTGTGTACAGGACAGGCGTACAGAGTCTCCCTGCATAGATCATACTCGCTGGCAGTGATCCACCTGCTAACAGCCTCCCGGTGCTAGGGTTACAGCACACCACCCCACCCAGTCTCAGTGGCCGTCTCAGCGCCCCAGGGCAGGGCCTGCGCAGCAGGCTGCAGGACTGAACCCTAGCCCCTGTGTCTGCCTAAGTAGGCGCGTTAATCCACTGAGCTGTTTGGCTGGCCCATTAATTTGTTTTTTTAAGGCAGAGTCTGACTGTATAGTCCAAGCTGCTCCAGCGCAGGCCTCCTCCCTCAGCCTGTCAAGCGCTGCAGTTGTTATTGTCCATTTTTATCATCTTTCCAGAAAATCAAAGAATAGCAATGCAAAATCTTTTAAATTTAGAAATGTACACACTCACACACAGCCCATGCAACAGATGTTCTCACTATCAGCAACAGCTTACTAGAAACTATAAAACATTTCCATTCACGGTGTCTGTGTATGAAATACTTCCGAAAATCCTTCAAAGAAGCATTCACATTAGAGGAAAGAAGATTACAAATGTTTGTGAAGGACCATAAGCCTCACTGCAAACGTTTCCGGTTCTCGAATGTGAATCCTTCGTATTACAAATGGATCAGTTTCCCACAGCGTGCGGGTGGATGTCAGGTCATTCCAAGGACAGAAAACGAGCTGGGGAAGGGAGCAGCCTCAGGCGCACGGGAGGGGCGCGGGCTCCCCACACTGGGCCGGCACGTGGATGGCTTCGGCCCGTGCTGGGTGAGGTCAGGGGCCCCTGTAGTCGACCACGCCCCCACGTCTGACAGGGCGGTTCAGGCCAGGCCACGGTTTGTGAGCTGCACCCACAGAGTCAATGACCAAAGGCTCCTGAGAGCTGCTCGCCGGCGAGGGGCAGTCAGGGCTTCAAACTCTTCCACCGCAAGCTGCCAGCTGCCCATTTGGAGGAACCCTGCTCCTGGCCCGCAATGCCAGCTCTTCCTCTACACAGACCTGGGTCCAAAGCTCTGGCTCCTCTGCCAGGGACTCACTTTACTTCCTGGTTTCCAGCCTCCTGAGCACTGGGATTTCAGGCAGGCACCACACAACTTGATCGGTATTTTAAGAGGTCAGTTTACTCGACAGGTGCAGCGCGGCAGGAACGAGCACAGGTGACCTCTGATTCTCCTAGCAAACCACCACCTTCGACAACACCACAACTAAAGCACAAGGCACAGGGGAGTTTAGAAACCATTCCTTTCTTTATTAAACATAGCTTGCAAATGATTAAAAAAAGAAAAAAATTTCATGCGGGAATTGAATTCAGAACCTAGTGCTTCCAAAGCAAGCACTGCACCACTGAGCTACATCTCCACCCAATAATGGAATTTCAATATTGCCCTGGTTCTGTGTATTCGTCCCTGAAAGCCTCATGCAGTCACTGAAGTGCAGTTCTACTGTCTGTGATTAATCCACATCCAAGGCTGGGATTATGGGTGTGAGTGCTGCTGGGTCTATGGGTGTGAGTGCTGCTGGGATTATGGGTATGAGTGCTGCTGGGATTATGGGTGTGAGTGCTGCTGGGATTATGGGTGTGAGTGCTGCTGGGATTATGGGTGTGAGTGCTACACCCAGCCTGAATGCAATTAAGGGACACAGACTTGCTCTCTGTAGCGTGGTTGTCACTGCTCCTCCCTTTTGCTCTTGCTGTTTTGCTGCTGTCCACGGCCATGAGCGGCCGCCCTCTGCCCTGTTCCCTTTGCCCTTTGCCCTGTGCCCTCGCCTTGGAGCCAGCTCAGTGTGGACTGAAGCCTCCAGTAACTGTGAGCTAAATAAACCTTTCTTTCATGTTGGGTGTCAGGTATTTGTCCCAGCAATGACAGAAGAGTAACTGAGGCAAATATGATAAATTTTAAAGAGATTTTGAAAAGTCAGAATAATGGGGAGAAGGGGTGGGGGAGAAAGCTCAGTAGAATAAGCGCTTGCCTGGCAAGCACAAGGATCTGAGTTCAATCCCCAGTTCCACCAAAAAACAAAAAAAGAATAATGGGAGATATGAGACTTTCTAGATATTCAAATTTATTGGTAGTCCAATAACTAAAAGCAAGGGCCACTGGTACAAGGGCAGCACTGCAGGTGTGGTGCACATGCCTGGGGCCCAGCACTCAGGAGGCCGAGGCAGGAGGGTCACTGCAGTGCAAGGCCAGCCTCAAGTACATGACGACATCTTGTCTCAAACAAGGAGCAGGGCTCAGTGCTTGGGGGAACACAAAGCCACCAAACAGACCACAAAGTGTAGTAGGAATTTGACAAAAGATAAAAGCTACATTTCAGGACAGTTGAGGAAAGGTGATTCACTGCACAAATTTAGTCCACCTAGCCAACTGTTTGAAAAACAATGAGTTCAGTTGTATCTATGCCCAGATCCACTCCATATGAGTAGAAGTGTGAAGGAACGTGCACCCAGGAAACAAAAACGTAGGTGGGACCAGGGCTGAAGTCAGTGCTAGCACCCACGCGTGGCCACCGTCCTTAGGCCTGCCGCGCTCCCAGGAGGAGGCAGGGAATAAGCAGACGTGAGGGTCCTTCTAAGTTTGCCCCTTGATGGAGTCCTCAACCTCTCTGACATACCGTTTTTTTTTTTTTTTTTAATTTTAGGGAAGTATCTACAGGGTGTTCAAGATTTCACTACTAGATCAGATTTGTAGTGATCTGCCAGTTTACAGCCTCCCAGGAGCGGGGATTACAGGCGCAAACCACCACGCCCAGTCTCAGTGGCCTCCTCAGCATGCCCTGGGGGCAGGGCGGGCACAGCAGGCCCAGGGATCAAACCCCCAGCCCTGAGACTGCTCACAGGCGCTTTAGTCCGTTGAGCTATCTGGCTAGCCCTATCCCTCCCCAGAGTCCTGAGCTTTCTTCCTCCACTTGCCAATTTCTACAGTAACTTGAAGTTCAGGGCCTATAATTCCTCAGGAAGAAGAGACTTTTTAGGCTAATTTCTTTCACAAGTGCATATTAGTCAGATTTCTGTTGTTGTGACAAAATACCCGATGTAGTCATCGTGTTAATTTTTTTTTCTTTTTTTTTTTTTTTTTGCAGAAGTGGGTATTGAACTCAGGCCCTTGCGCTTGCCAGGGAAGTGCTTATTCCACTGAGCCATCTCCCAAGCCCCTGACGGGTCAACGTGAAAGGAAGAAAGGTGTATCTTTGCTCAGTCCCTCAAAGGTTCAGCCCAAGGTTGCTTGGCCCTTGCTTTGTGCCTGCGCTGAGGACTCAGGAGAAGCGGAGCTCGGCTGTCAGATGTGCCGAGTTTTCAGCCTCGGTACAGCAAGGAAGGAGGTCATTATACAAATGGGATGGCAAAATCAAGCGACTGTTCAGACACCTCTTTCAGATTGTACTCTATATTTGTTCATAAATATCAAAACTTTTGACTGTAAAAAAACAAACTTAGGGGCCAGGGAGGCTCAGTAGGATAAACACTTCCCTGGCAAGAGCAAGGGTGTGAGTTCAATCCCTGGTTCTGGAAAAAAAAAAAAAAATCCAGCTTAAAACAAACTTGGCTAGGGAGATGGCTCAGTGGAATAAGTGCTTCCCTGGCAAACGCAAGGGCCTGAGTTCAATCCCCGGTTCCACCAAAAAAAAAAAAAAAAAAAAAGAAAACTTATTAGAAATTAAAAGAATTTTAAGTAATCCTTTAAAATATCCCCATTATTGTAAATCTTAGAAAATGTGATTTTTTTAAAAAATTTATTTATTACAGTGTCTCGCTACACATCTCTTTTTTTTTGTGGGGGGGGAGGGGGTCAGCTCAGCCTGCCCTGGGGGAGGGGCTGGCACGGCATGTGGTGCTGGGGATTGAACCGCGGTCCCTGAGAGCTTGCCTAAGCAGGTGCTTTAGACCGCTGAGCTATCTTCCCAGCCCCTGTGATTTTTTTTTTTAAACAAAGTGTTTTTACTTTTTTGTGGCCGGCTCAGCCCACCCTGGGGGCGAGGCTGGCGTGGCATGTGCCAAGACTGAACCGTGGTCCCGTGTACTGCCTAGCTTGCCTAGACAGGTGCTTCAGACTGCTAAGCTATCTCACTGGCCCAAACCTTTTATCTTTAGAATGGAAAGAGACTTTTAACTTAATCACCTTAAAGGGAAAATGTAAAAACTTGGGAGAGAGAGAACCACTCTCTCTTTTTTTGTGCTACTGGGGATTGAACTCAGGAGCTGTGCTCACCTGGCAAGTGCTTATTCTACTGGGCTATCTCCCCAGCCCCAAGAACCACTCTATTTTTTGCTAAGTTTTACTCCTGGGGGAATGGCCCTTTGTATCTCTCCAAGTGTCTTACCCGGAGACCATCTATGCTAATATTTGTTTTAGTCTTTGTTGTTGTTGTTTATTTGCTTTTTAGGACAGGGTCTATAGGGTCTCACTATGGAGACCGGACTCATAGTGAGCTACCTCTGTTCAGCCTCCCAAGAGCTGGAATTACCAGCATATACCACCATCACCGCCACACCCAGTCTTAATCTGGTCCCTGCATGGGGGGGGGATCAACCCTGGCCACTGTATCTGCCTAAACAGGCGCCTTAATCCGCTGAGCTATTTGGCCAGCCCTTTATGCTTATATTTGTAAAGCCTTTTAAAGTGTGTGTGTGTGGTGTGTGTGTGTGTGTGTGTGTGTGCAATTAGTATCTGCTTTAACCCAATTTTTCAAAATAATTTTTAAAAATTTAACAAAGAAAGAATGACCAGTTGAAGGGGCTGGGGAAATGGCTCAGTGGAATAAATGCTTCCCTGGCAAGCATAAGGGCCTGAGTTCAATCCTTGGTTCTGCCAAAAAAAAAAAAAACCCAATTGAGCAACATAAGAAGCTAATGTAAGGGCCAGCAAGACCGCTCAGCAGATAAGCACTGGCAGGGACCTGAGCTGGATCCCCAGCCCCAGGGCACGCTGAGCAGCCAAGAGTCCAGGTGCAGCGACCACACCTCGCACCTACGATACCAGCACCTGGAGGCAGGGCCAGAGCGGCATGTGGTGCCGGGAATCACAGCCCAGGCTCCGCGCTTGCCTAAGCAGGCGCTTAGTTCCCTGAGCTATCTCACTAGCCCTATTCTAACCCTTTAAAGCTGTAAAAGGTACAGCTTCATGAAGATGTACAACTTGTCCCGGATTATTAGGGACCTGAACTTCAGAAACAGGGCAGATGTGCTGAAAACCCTCCATGGATTTCCCTTGCCTGTCTGCTTCTTTCAGTGCTGATTTCAAGGGAGATAAAGAAAATAGCTTTCCTTCCCTGGAGGCAGAAGTTCTGATCTGTGGCTCCGTGAAGTTTTTCTGAGCTGCCATGGCCAGGACTGCAGCATGTGGCTCCGTAAAAACTACTGAGTGTTGAAAAATGAAGTTCATGGGGCCGGGGAGATGGCTCAGTGGGATAAGCACTTCCCTGGCAAGCGCAAGGACCTGAGTTCAATCCATGTTTCCACAAAAAAAAAAAAAAAAAAAGAAGAAGTTTGGAGGGAAAGCCTCTCTGGTGAGGAAGGGTCCCTTTTGTCCCCACTGCTCCTTCCTTATTTAATGCAGCAAGGCTAGAAGTGTTAAGCTCTATCTTTGGGCGCCACTGCTCCCTTTTCCTTGTCCTGCTTGAGACTTGATTTTAAAAGAGAGCTGTGAGCTAAATCCTTTGTGTTGGAAGAACCCCTTCTAAACAGTCCAGAAAACAAAAGTAAATACTGGGCTCAAACATTCAACCATCACCTCAACACAATGATGCTTTTCTTTCCCCCTCTTGCTCTGCATTTATAGCAGGGTCTGGGGCTGGGGAGATGGCTCAGTGGAATAAATGCTTCCCGGCAAATGCAATTTATTTATTTATTTATTTATTTTCATCTTTTTGACACAGGGTCTCACTATGCAGTTCAGGCTGGCCTTAAGCTCACTTTGTAGCTCAGGCTGGTCTCGAACTCATAACAATCCTCCTGCCTCAGCCTCCCGAGTGCTGGGATTACAGGCATGCGCCACCATGCCCGGCTCAAGGGCCTAAATTTAATCCCTAGTTCCACAAAAAAAAAAAAAAAAAATAGAGCAGGGTCTAGCTACATAGATCAGACTGTAGATCAGACTCGGAGTGATTCTCCTGTGTTCAGCCTCCCAAGTGCTGGGATTACAGGTGCGAGCCACTACGCCGAGTCTCCATCACTGTCTCAGCATACCAGGGGACAGGGCTGGCACGGCACATCAGGGATGGAACCCCAGCCGCTGTACACTCTGCCTGAGCAGGCACTTTAGTCCGCTGAGCTATCAGGCCAGCCCTCTGTGACTTATTTTTTTTTTGGCAGAACCAGGGATCGAACTCAGGGCCTTGGGCTTGCCAGGGAAGCGCTTATTCCACTGAGCCATCTCCCCAGCCCCCATCTGTGATTCTTGAGGCTCTTTTTGTCCCATTTTTAATTCAATATAACTTTTTTCTTTTTGTGTGTGTGTGTGTTCAGGACAGGATGTACAGGGTCTCACTGCGTAGATCTGACTCATAGTGATCCTCCTTTTCACAGCCCCCCAAGTGCTGGGATTACAGGCTCGCGCAGCCACCCCTACTGTCAATGGCTCCTCGGTGCGCCCCACGGGGCGGGACCAGCGCGGCAGTTAAGGGAATCAACTCTGGGCCCCTGTATCTGCCTGAGCAGGCCCTTTCTTTCTTTCTTTCTTTCTTTCTTTCTTTCTTTCTTTCTTTCTTTCTTTTATTGAGGAAAAAAATTACAGTGAGACAGCTTCAAAACTGGTTGGTAGGAAAGTTATAACAATTAATGCATTGAATATTGTTGTCTTTGCAGTAGTCATTCTTAGCACAAGATACAGACATGATATCCTGCCCAAACACTAGTACAAATCTTTCTTCCTATCGAATTAAGAGAAAGAAGCTGTATATCTATCCTATTTTGTCTATACTAAGCAGGCACTTTAATATTTTTGGGTTTTTCTCACTTATTTTTCCCTCTGGCCCTAATGAACCCAGTTTTTGGTCCCAATGAGCCCCCATTTCTGGCTCTGATGAGCCCGTTTCCCCAAGTTTTAGCCCTAAAGTCTCAGGACCAGGGTAGGTAGGCCTGTGCGGAAGCTTCTGCTGCCCGCTCAGCTCGTACCAGGCGTCCCGGCTCAGGCGCCAGATGCAAGATCTGCGGGGCAAACGAGACTGCACCTGGGGAGAAATGGCAGCAGGAATGAGGAGACAGCCAGCAAGACCCAAGCTGGGCTAGGTGGTTGGCAGCCAGCTGCAGAGCAACAATACGGAGGTTTATTTACGCCTTCGCTAAGTTAGTAGCCAGACACAAGGCTGCCTCGTGACTAGCAGCTGATGTTAACCGGTCAGGACGCTCTTTGCAGGACTGAGGCAGCCTGGCTGCCTCCGCCCTGAGG